>MU262501.1:22500-65422 GCA_020310875.1 Ceratopteris richardii | reverse complement strand
TGACCAACACTCATAAGTTCTTTGTAATTGTTGGTACATAAAGTACCCTGCTCAACAAATTCTGATTACCATCACAAGTCTTCACATTTCCAACTTTAACCACAGAATGCTTTGTATCATCACCTATTTGGACTTGGTGTTTACCTTTTGGTTCCTCAAGATCAGAGAGTAGTGCCACATTACCAGCCACATGGTTTGAACACCCTGAGTCAATGTAAAATAAGTGATCATCATTTGTACCTGTCTTTGAAGTCATGTTCATGATCAGAAGAGAGTCATCCTGCTCTTCTCTATAGTTGTTGTAGTCCCTTCTAGTTTTGAAACCTCCTTGGTAGTTGCCATTGTAATTGTTGTTGTGGCCTTGATGATTGTTGAACCTTCCTCATGACTGTGAGTATCCACCTCTTTGGTAGCCTCTTCGTCTCTGATTTTTGTAATTCTTGAAACACTCATCTGTGGTACGATTTGATAAACCACAAATGTTACATGGTGATGAATTAGAGGGTCTCCCCCTACCTTGCTTACCTCCTCTACCCCTACCTCTTGAAGATCTACCTCTCCTTGCATAGTTGGCTTGGGAGGTAGAGCCTTCATCTTCCACCTTCTTACTCTTGCCTTTATCCTTAGATTTCTTATCAGTGTATAGGGCAGAAGAATTGTTACCTTTGGATGTATCTCCGCTCTTGGTGAGCTTTGCTTCATGTGTAAATAGTTGACCCATGAGAGTTGTAAGATCTGGAGTGTGCATGTCCATGTAGAGATCCATTGCAGTGGTGAAGCTTTCCCACTTGTCATCAGCCTTGATTCCATTGATTACCTGCCTCACAATTTGTTCTTCTTCAATCTCGTCTCCTATGCTTGCTAATTGATCTGCAACATCTTTGATCTTGGTCACAAATTCTGAAACAGCTTGCTTAGGTTGCTTCCTTAGTGTTGTGAATTCAATCCACAACTAATTTTTCCTAGCTCTTGTATTGGAGGAAAAATATGATGACAGAGTTTCCCAAGTCTCTTGGGAAGTCTTGCAATTTTTGATATGTGGCAAAAGAAATCAGATATAGAGTTGAGTAAATAAGACCTTGCCAATGCATCATTTGAGCTTTTCTTGTTCTTCCTTGGTTGGCAATCCTCGTGATTTGAATGAGGGCAATTCCTCATCTCCTGAGATGTATCCATAGAGACTCCTTCCTTGTAGGTAAGTCTTCATCCTTAGAGACCAAGCTTGATAGTTGTTCCCTTCCAATTTATCAATAAATGAAGGAAAACCATCTCACATTTTACCTTATTTGCTCTGATACCACTATTGGGAAAGATGGATGGATGATCCAAGAGATTGAGTAGGTACTACTAAACCTGCTTTGTACCAGCCCTCTTTTGCTTCAGACTTGATTAGTAGAGTTCCTTAGAATTCCAATGACACCAAGAAATGGTCTATGTCCTTTGGCAATGAGGTGTGCAATGATTGAATCAAAACAGATAACTTTGAAAGTCACAAACTCAAGAAAACCTTCTATTTTGGTCTTGACACCTGCTAGATGTTTTGCTCAGTATGACCAGCACAGTAGCAATTGATAAAATTTCTTCTAGGGGTATTTAATAGCTTACTAAGCTACCATTTCCAAGTGGAATTATGCAAAAAGATAAACTATGCTAAGAGAAATCAATTTAGCAAGATTAGCTATACCCCCAACTTTTTAGGACTGTAGTAGAAATAGACCAATAAGCCCCTCGACGCAGATTTCTCTGAATTGGATAAATAGAATTTTTTCAAATTTTGACAGCATGTAGTAGGCTTCAAGTTGAATCCAACAAGCTTTGAATCACGGAATTTGATGGAGTATTGACCGAGATATGCCCTTGACAAGTTGACAGACGTTTGAGTAGACTAGCAGAGAACACAGAGATGAATGATGTAAATGTATCTATAAATTAACACTTGTGTACAATCCCATTGGCATGAATAACATTCCCTAATGGTGTAGAGAGGTGTATGCTATGGTATAGTCCTCACACACACTCAATTACAGCAGAATGAAGCTCGGGAGTGAAGTGATCTACTCGCGACTTTTTCATATCCATTTTTATAGGAAATGACTAAAAGTTTGAATTCAAATTCAAACTTTTGGCTCCCTATGATCAAGATCCTAAATGCTTGGATATATTCTCTCAATCAAGTGAGTTACGTTTTCCACGAATCACTTAGGTAGGTGATTACAAAAGATTCTAAGTCAATTTGACTTTTACAATGAGATAAAGTGGTAATTAACCACTAGCATATGTTCCTATGATTCTTCATGTATGTAGAGTCTTCATAATATCTTCCAAGCCAAATGTGTAGGCTTGTGATTTACACCAACACCAACCATATGAAGAACTTTCAGATACTAGAAATGAAGGGGGAGACATGGCAATGAGTCAAATGAGTGCACCTTATGAAGATCAGCCAAAAGGAGGAGAAGAAAAGGATGACAAGGACGAAATGCAACCAGCCCAAGATAAAAGAAGCTATGAAGTAGACATATTCGTTCCTGCACATGAAGATGAAGGAAATCAAGGTAAGAAGATTTTGGAAGAAGAAGCAAAAGAAGAAAAGATCATGGCAGCCACCTACAAAGGAAAACAAATGGAAGAAGCAAGCAGAGATCAACACAAGACAAAGAATAATGGAAAAGAGAGGGAAGCCACCATAAATGAAAAAAGGAAAGCAAGAGAAGAGAAGGAGAGAGAGAAAGCAAATGAAGCAAAGATATATGCAGATTTGAAGAATCAAAGCAATGGAAGAGTATTCATGAAGTTAAAGGTCCAAGAGAACCAAGTATTGAAAGGGAACGTCATCAATCTTGAAGTGAAGGTAAGAAGAAAAAGATCGTTTCCCGTTCTCATTTTGAAATCAATTCAATGGACAACTCGGTTGTTCATTAGCCTACTCATATTGAAGATCATCTACCAAGGTATCTTCAAAGAAGTCATGAAGTGGTGTTTTGGATTAACATATGATCCAGATTGTTTCTTTATGAGAAGAAGCATGGAGCGTCAACGACAAATCTGGAAGACATCGATATCACACCACGGATCAAGATGCTCAAAGAAAACTTTGTATGGCACGTCCCTTGGATCTTCCATTGAATCTTGAGGGGGAGTGTTGAAAATGTAGCAAGCTTCAATGGAAGCTTTTCATAAGTGGCCTCTTGATTTATCTCAATATCTCATCCATAGGAACCTTCTTTTAATCTCTAGCCTTAGATTCATATTTCTCTTCATATGAATGCATGTTTTAGAACTATCCCCCTTTAGTTTTACAAGCATGGAATTAAGAAATAGTATTTTTGTTCTTTCGGTCACGTAGATATCAAATCTCCTAAATTTGTGCTTAGAAGAAATCACATCCACGATTCACTCCTCGAATCATGCATGCAAGTTGAGAACTCACCGACTGGTGCAACTCTCTATTTAAGAGAGAGGCGGAAAGTTGTTTGTGTGGCTTCTCTCTCATAGATGGCACCTATTGCTGTATGAGTCATGCTTCTTATGCATCGAGAGTTTTGAAATAAGAATCGATTGCATATTTCTCTTTTCAGTTTCTTTCTCTATCAGTCTTGCTCTCTGTACAATAGTAACATTTACAATGTGCGAGAGTTAGCCATAAGGATATTCAAGTTCGTGAACTATCACAAATGATGAGTCACACATGTACAGATCCTTGCGAAACCATCAAGATGTGGACTACGAACAGCTAAAACAAAGCGAAGAACAGTATATCATTTGCTAATATTGTTATCTATTTGATATTGTGTAGACATTCATTATAGATTTCCATTATCTCTCTTGAATATGAATGTATAAGTCTTGGGACAATATCAAATATGATATTGTGATAGGGATATACATATGAATGTAGTTGGCTTATGGATGGGAAAGCCATCGAGTGATGTGATAGCACCCGCAATGATATGTTCTTTGGTGACTTAAATGTATAACGTGGGCATTTATACTCATATCTCTTTTGAAGGCCACTTGGTGAACGTGACAACAATTGATTTGATGTATTAATTCTTATATGAATTAATACATACAACATGGTGGTGTATATTATATGTTTTGTTGCAGGAAGTAAACATCACGAGTTTTTTCATATGATATTGGTGAATGGATTTACATGAAGGTGCTATAGGATATGCAGATCGTTGTTCTATTAATCTGATGGTCATACTTTGCATGCAGATTGATGCTCTTTTGATGTGATGGTGATACTATGCAGGTTATGCCTCCTACAAAGACTCTTTGCAATGATGTGATTGATAGAAAATAATATGAAAACATTACAGAATATCAGGAAGCTACTTCAGAAACATATGAGTGTGTTTTTATCATGTACATGAAGTATCTTGAAGACACATAAGGACCTCATGCATGACTCTGCGTTGAAGGGTTCACATGGAACCAATTCATAAGTATTGATACAAGAAGATACTTTAGACTGATGTATTAAGTGTTCATATGAAATCATCAATACATACATATATTCAAGATGTTATATGTAGGGATACATATATATAAGCTTATGTTGTTGGTTGTGTAGGTACAACAAGAAGTGTTGAAAGAAGAACAGTGAAATGAGTTATTGAAGAACACTGAAATGAGTTATTGATATGTGACATAAGAAGGTTTCCTATGCATATGATCCTTTTGCTAAATTGTTCATAAAAGAGATTGATGACCACTTAGAATATTGAATGACATTAGAATATTGAATGACATTAGAATATTGAATGACATATGCTATACTATATGATTCTATGCAAGGATAAAAAGTATGAGGATCATATGATTCTATGCAGGGATAAAGGTATGAGAATATGAATGTAGTAATAAGCATTGTGGTTTCTAAATGCAAGTATTTGAAAGTTGTTATATATGATGCAGAATACTCATAGAATTCTGAAGAGAAAAGATCTTATATTATTTTGATCCATTTGTAACAGTCTATAAATGAAGTTGTGTGATAGTGTCAAGATGCTTTGAAGTTAAGGTTTATCACTAAGAAAAAAATCTATTAGAATTCGAATTGCGATCCTATTGGATAATCGGCCCACTACATTCCACATGTGCTTTGGTATTCCATATACCAACACAGATGTGTGGGGACCATCAAAGGATTTCAGTATCAGTGGTTCAAGGTATTATGTGATTTATGTTGATTATGTTACCAGATGGATCACTATCTATGTGATCAAAGATAAGTCAGAGGTATTCAATACATTCAAACATTATCATATGTATGCAGAGAGAATTACAGGTCATGAGTTGAAGAGACTAAGATCAGATGGAGGGGGAGAGTATTTCTCTAATGAGTTTAGTGATTACTTGTGGAATACAGGTACAAACATAGAAATTACTTGCAGGTACTCTCCTCAACAAAATGGTGTAGCAGAGAGAAGAAATAGAACTCTTGTTGAGTTTGCAAGGTCAATGATGAAGGAGAAAAATTGCCCTAATTATTTGTGGGCTGAGGTTGTAAACACAACTACTTATTTGGTTAACAGGTTACTCAGTAAAGCTTTGCTGGGTATGACACCATATGAGGCATGGTGGGGTAGGAGACCTACTCTAGACCATTGCAAAGTATTTGGCTGTTTGGCATATGCATATGTGCCATCACAATTAAGGCACAAATTGGAACCTAAAGCTGAAAAGTATGTATTCATTGGTTATGATGATAAGCAGATGGGATATAGGTTGTGGAGTCCATCCACAAAAAAATTCCTTGTATCAAAGGATGTTACATTTGATGAGCAAGGTACTTCGTATGTAGGTACAATCAATATTAATGCAGGCGATGAAGAAGTTGTGAGTCAAAAGAAAGGAAAATCAAAGGTTCAGATATTTGATGAAGAGAAGAACAATGAAGTGCAGGTTGAAGTTGAAGAAATGCCAAGATTTGATCCTCAAGGTCATGAACGAGAAACCTCAAGGAGTGGAGAACTCAGAAGGTCATCAAGACACAAGTGGCAACCTACAAGGTATAGCTATGACACTTCTTTTTTGGCTACCAAAGATTATGCTTATATGATGAAGGTAGATGAAGACCCTTCTACATATGAAGAGGCAAAAGGTAAGGAAAATTGGGAGAAAGCTATGCAGGAAGAATATGATGCATTGATGGAGAATCAGACATGGGAGTTGGTTCCTAAACCAAATAGCTAGAAGATCATTGGATGTAAGTGGGTCTACAAGACAAAGAGATTTGCAGATGGAAGTGTGTCTAGGTATAAAGCTAGACTTGTTGTGAAGGGTTTTGCTCAGACATATGGTATAGATTATGATGAAACCTATAGTCTTGTGGCAAAGATGACAACCATCAGGACACTCATAGCTATTGCTGCATGTAAAGGTTGGAAATTATGCCAATTAGATGTGAAAAATGCTTTTTTGAATGGTTATATTTCAGATGATGTTTTCACGGAGCAACCCCAAGGATTCAGAGATGAAAGGTATCCAGAGTACGTATGTAAGCTCAAGAGAGCTTTGTATGGTTTGAAGCAGGCCCCAAGGGCATGGAATTATAGACTTGTGAAGTTCTTGAAAGAACTTGGATTTCAAGTGTCAAACGCAGATAGTAGCTTGCTTGTGAAAGCAAGTGATGATGGGTTCATTTACATGTGCATATATGTTGATGATATAATTCTTACAGGTACAGATGAGAAAGGCATTCAAAGTCTAAAGAAGCAAATGGAGAAAGAATTCAAGATTAGTGATTTAGGAAACCCGTCATATTTCTTGGGCATGGAGATCTCATACACTCAACATGGAGTGTATGTGACTCAAGAAAGGTATTTGAGAAACTTGTTGATCAAGTTTAAGATGAATGATTGCAGGGTAGCACCTACTCCAATGGAGGTGAATCACAAATTGAGCAGATATGGAGGAGAAGAGTTCAAGGACATGAAGCTATATCAAATTTTGGTTGGTAGTCTGATCTATGCTACACTAACTAGGCCTGATTTGTCATATGCAATTGGAGTTTTGTCTCAATTCATGCATTGTCCTAGGAAAGAACATTGGATTGCAGGACAAAGAGTGTTGAGGTACATTAAGGGTACACTCAAAGAGGGTTTGTATTATGGTTTTACATCAGATACAAACATCAAGATATATAGTGATGCAGATTGGGAAGGTAATCCAGATGATAGGAGATCAACTTATGGATATTTATGTTATGTGGGAGATAAGTTAATTTCTTGGTGTTCAAAGAAGCAACACATAGTTGCTTTATCATCCACAGAGGCTGAGTATAAAGGTATGGTGGAACCTGCAAAGGAAGTGATATGGCTTAAGACTCTGATGAAGAGTTTTGAAATCATTCAGAGTACACCCACTATTCATGCAGATAACATGAGTTCATTGTATTTAGCTGCTAATCCTGTTTTTCATGCCACGACTAAGCATATTGAGATTGACTATCACTTTCTAAGAGAGAAGGTGATGGATAAAGAGATTAAATTCATACATACTTCAACAAAAGATCAGATAGCTGATATGCTAACCAAAAGCTTGGATGGACCAAAGCTACAGAGATTCAGAGACATGGCAGATATAAAGAAGATAGAGAAACCCTCAATTGATGATTGAGGGGGAGCTGTTGCTACAGGGCAATCAACAATTGAAGTTTTAATGGAGGTTTGAAAGTCAAGAACTAAAGAAAAGTTCAAGTTATGAAGCATGGAGGAAGTACATATTCAGAAGATGAAGATGTGTACACATATGTACATTAATTCAAAGATAGTTCACTTATACTTTTGTATAGTCATGATATTGTAAATATTTGCCTATATATATAAGGAAAAAAGTTGGTGTAAATATGAGAGAGCATGAGAATAGAGAAATCAATAGTGATATTAGTCATTAGACATCTTAGATGTGAGTAAGAGTCTCTCTCATCACTCAATTGTAAATTCCTTCAGGAATGAAAGAAAATTACGCCCAATGTTTCTGTGCATTCTCCTTCTGTGCTTGATCATTTCAAGAATCCTTTTATAGATGTCTAAGTCCATAGTTAGTGAGTCTATGGTTAAAGTTTGAGAGCCTAATTGTAAACAGGCTGTGAGAATTATGTGAAGGAACATTCATATGTGAAGAAGTGTTCACTGGTTCTTGAAATACGCGCAAAATTTGATGTTAATGTTTTGGTCAGTTCTCCTTCCACAGTGTAAAGTTTTGAGCAAGCAAGCACTCAATCTTTAAGTTGGAAGGTAAGCTATTTGTGGCTAAAAGCATTTTCATAAATGGTTTCTAGATTGAGAGAACCAAGTGTTAAAAGTTATAGGTGTCTAAATCAACTTTTCAAAAGAGCAGTTTTAGACATAGGTAACTTGTTGAGTTGATTTCTCAAGATATACTGAATCTTTTTGAGTGATTCAACTTGGAGAAGGTGCGCAAACTGTAGGTGACACCTTGTGCAAAGTTTCATAAAAACCTTTACACAATTTATAAGTTAATGGGAGAGATATATGCAACAGACTTTCTGTGTAGTCATCTCCTTCACAGATTTTTCAAAATCTTTATAATTGATCATTGATCCTCTAAAATTGGTGAAGGTTTGAGTTACTCTTGTTATAGAGGTGCTCTAACTACAAGAGTAGCTTGTTCTTTTGGAGATTAACACTCTCCATCAAGGATCGGAAGATCCAAGAAGAGTCCAAAGAAGAGAAAGTGGAGTCAAACCAAATTTCAAATTTGGAGGAGAAGAAGCCAAGCTCAAGCAAAGAGCAAGAGCAGCCACCAAAGGTAAAGTTCAAGGACGAGGAGGATCCACCTAAATATGGAAGGAATGAAAAGAAGACAAGGAGCAGCCATGATGCTAAAGAAGGCATGAAGTAGAAGAAAGCATGACAACCATGACGACATCAAAAGGAGATGCAAAGATTGCACCCAAGGACAAAGTCAAAGATGATCCAAAGACAAAGGAGGATCAAAGATAAGCATGCAAAGAAGAAAGAAGCCATGAAGCCATGAAGTTCCAAAGATAGGACAACAAACAAAGAAGAGAGTGAAGCAATGAAGATAAGTACAACCAAGGTGATCTCATTTCATTCTATGAGTTTGTATGAAGCATGTTCCATGATAAGGATTGAACAAGAGCTCTTGCAAAGAGCCAAATAAGAAAGGATGAAGTTGAAGAGAAGCTTAAGACATTTGGAAGCAAAGAAGAGAGATCACCAAACTATCGAAAGAAGAGATACAAGGGCAAAAGAAGCGAAAGGCAAAGAGGACAAGAATTGGAGAGTAGCATGGCCTCCCAATTGTAGCTTTACCTCTTCATCATTTATGTATTTGTTGTAAGCCCAAAATGAAGCTAGACCCTAAAAATATAAAGGGCACACTCATAACCTTAGAGTAGAGTGTTGAATTAAAAAGGGAAAATGTATTTATGGTTTATATAAAAGCCAAAATATGTTTTGATATATGGAATACACACAAAAGTCGTGGCCTTATCCATATGGAGTGATTTGGAGCACCAAAAGTCACCCAAGAAAATGGAAGGACAAAAGCCAAGAAGTGGAAAGTCAAGAGGTGAGAGAAGATGCAAGGGTAGCAGAAACAGCCCATGCCCATACCTCTATATATAGACGTCATTTGAACATGAACTTTTGTGGAGATGACAAGGACATGGTGTGGAAGCATATGTTGGCCATTCTCTCACCAATGGATGTCAGAAGGTACCTCATTTCGATGCTAGAAGGCACAAAGGTATTCCAGCTGCATGCCTTTTCTATACACAGCCACCTTGTGAAGGTCATATCTCTCTATGTACTTACCCAATTAATGCATATAATATCTTGTTGGAAAACGTATTTCTGCTACTCTTTGTATCTCAAATATCTCTGTCAGATGATTCTCTAGTAGTGATTGGGAACATTTATTGTGAACCTTAGTTTTTGGCTTAACCTAAGTTGATAGGTAGTCTATCTTTGAATAGTAGGTTGCCTAGTCAAAGGGACTCTAAATGGAGTATTCTATAGTGTGTTAGAAAGCTGTAAGAGTCTACTATGTGTGGACCATTTTTCAGAGCCATTGGATCTCTGAGTTGTGACTTAATTAGGTTTTAGTAAGCATATGTCTTAGAGGGTAGATTCTTGAAGAGGTTCTTTAACTTTCGCTGCGTGTATTGGAGTTTATTGGAGTGAAATTCCACATATATTTCATTTAACACAAAGTTATTCCACCATCAACCTGCATAAATTGAATGCCCAAATAATGATGCAAATTCCCCAAATCAGACATCTCAAATAAGGCATGTAAAACAGCCTTAAAATTAGCAATATGGTTCTCATGAGGACTAGTGAGTAGCATATCATCAACCTACACAACAATGATCAAAATCAAATCATCACCATGCTTAGCATATAAGATGCTTTCAGTTGGATTGTTCTCAAAAGCATGTGCAATCAAATAGGCACGTATCGTTTCATACCAAGCACATGGTGCTTGCTTTAAGCCATATAATGCCTTCTCTAACCAGGACAACTGGTTTTCATGCCCTTTTTGCACAAAGCCACGGGGATGAAAAACATACAATTCTTCATGCAAATCACCATTGAGAAGTGGTTTTTTAATATCCAACTAATGTACATTCCAACCATGATGAGTTGCAAGTGCACACATGCTACGAATAGTAGTCATTTGGCATGTAGGTGCAAATGTTTCATCAAAATCAATGCCTCTTTCCTGTGCATAACCCTTTGCAACAAGCGTAGCCTTATGTCTCTCATTTGTGCTATCATGTTTATGCTTAAGCTTGTATACCCACTTAGTTCTAATGGCCTTCTTGCTAGGAAGCAAGTCACATAAAGACTAGGTACCATTTTTCATGACCACATCATATTCAGATTTGCTTTGCAGCCATCTAATGTTAATAATCTTGTGCTTCAGCAAATGAAACAGGCTTAGTCTCATCACAAAGACTAGACGCCACCATAACATAGCAATCTAATGCAAAAGAGGCATTATGAGAGCCTCAATGAGTATGATATGATACAGGTGCATCTAATTTTCTATCATGTAAAGTCTACACCAACCATTTTGGCATACAACCTCAACTAGTATGATATGATACAGGTGCATCTAATTTGCTATCACGTAAAGTCTACACCAACCATTTTGGCATATGTTTTTCCTCCTCAATATGAGCTCTCTCATCAACAAGTACATCATGTAAATTTGCATCACAAATAGAATGATCTACATCATCACATGAAACCTACAATGGCTAAGAGGTTGCCACATTAGGACCATCACTAGACTATACACATGTAAAAAGAGGCAGCAAAGTATCATACATGTCTTTTGAGCTTGAGGGTTTGTAGGAGAAAATGAAAGGACCAGAAGAGGAAATACACCTTGGAAGCTTCTGCCGATTGATTACAGTAAGACAATTACAATGTTTGAAGCAAAATACAAGCCAATACTTCTGTGCACAATCACACAGAGTGCTCAATTACAGAATACCCAATATCCCAAAGTCTTGTTGCGACCGGCCTCCTCTGCACCAGACCTCCACCTGCTTCAAGCTTATCCTTGTGCACACCTTGCACCAAGCTTCCACAAATGGGGAGGAGTGAATACCTTCTGTCGGCACGCGCACACTGCAATGAGACCTTGAGATCCTTGGGGGAGTATAGCTTAGCACTCTCTGCACAAATCCTTAGTCACTCTCCATGCACCTTGCACTTCCACTTCTCTGCGTTGCACTCTGGTGACTCTTGCACTTCTCTCTCTTGCTTCCGTTAGACTATGCTTCTCTTGCTTACTCTAAGATTCCTCCAAGAATAGACCTTGCCTTGATTTGAGTGTGTCGATCACGTACGCTCCTAATTGCAATGGTATCTTGGTGATCACTTTGATGTCCCAAGATTATTTTCACAAGTGGCAGCCAACGACTCACTGTTTTGTCCTATAGTGACTTTAGACTAAAACCAAAAATTTTAATGGGGGGGCACCATACTTTCACCTGTGCGTACGTTGCCGCTTCACATACCTTCACATTTCCTTTTAAGTCTTCACTTTTGCACCTAAGGGGGGGTTCACCTGAACCTTCCAAAACATTTTAAAACACACTTTGAAGCTTAGGGAAATTAGAGAAAATACCTCTGCAACCTGCAACTCACTTTCTCCAATTTACCCTTTGTGGACAATTAATTGTGCACTACCTGTGCACTTTGATACCTGCATTTTAGCACTTTGACTTTGCACATGTTGACTTTGACCTTGACCTTGTTGAATTTGACCAGCATGACTTTTATGGGCTCAACAGTATACCTCCACCTAGGCAGATTGACCATGCCATTGACCTATATCCAGGGAGTGAACCATATTCTAGAGCACCCTATATATCTAACATCGATGAATTAAAGGAGCTTAAGATTCAATTAGATGATTTTTTGAAGAAAGGTTTGATAAGATCGGGTGTCTTACCTTGGAATGCACCTATTTTATTTCAAAAGAAGAAAGACGGCTCTTATAGATTATGCATTGACTATAGGGGGTTGAATAAAAGAACAATTAAGAATAAGTATCCACTCCCTCACATAGATGAATTATTAGGTCAATTAAGTGGAGCGACCATATTCACTAAGATTGACTTAAGATCTGGATATCACCAAATTAGGATCAAAACAGAGGATATTCCTAAGAAAGCTTGTCGAACATGATATGGTCAATATGAGTTTACGGTTCTACCTTTTGGATTAACCAATGCTCCTGCCACATTTATGTGCTTGGTGAATAATATTTTTCATGATTACCTAGATGAATTCATCTTAGTATTTCTTGATGATACATTTTTATACTCTAGAGATTATTCTAAGCATGCGATACATCTCAAGAAGACTTTGTAAACTCTTAGAGAACACAAATTGTTTGGAAAGAAGAGCAAGTGTTTCTTTGCTAAGGATGAACTTGTGTATCTAGGAAGGGTCATATCAAAAGATGGAATCCATATAGATGAAGATAGAGTAAAAACAATAGTTGGTTGGCTGATTCCTAAGACTGTAAGGGATGTTAGAAGTTTTCTTGGGTTGGCACAATATGAAAGAGCACATATTAAGGATTTCTCTAAGATAGCTACTCCCCTCACAAAATTGACTAAAAATAATGTAGGATTTGCACAGAGTGATGGCTGTCAAAAATCATTTGAAACATATAAACAAAAAGTCTTTGAAAATTGTGTGTTGAAAATACCAGAAATGGGAAAGCCTTTTGTGGTTGCATGTGATGTAAATGGTAGTCAGATAGGACGTGTTCTTTCACAAGATGGTAGGGTGGTCCCATATGAGTCCAGAAAACTAAGAAAACATGAACTTAACTATCCTACTCATGATTTAAAAATGCTTGCTGTTGTGCATGCACTTAAGCATTAGAGACATCTATTGTTAGGGGTTAACTTTGAATTGAAAATAGATCATCAAAGTCGAAAATACATTGTCACACAACCATTACTTAATAACAGGCAGAAGCATTGGATTGATTTATGAAGGGATTATGATTTTGACATTAAATATCTTGCTGGTAAGGAAAATAAGGTCACTGATGCATTGAGTCGAAGATCTTTGTGTAATCTTCTTTGTGTAATAAATTCTGATTTTCTCAATCAAATTCAAGAAGAACTAAAACATGAATCTTTTTATGCACCTATTTTGATTTTTTTGGATGCAAATAGGGGATCAATGTATCAGGAAAAATTCCATTTGCAGAATGGATTCTTGTATTGTAATAATCGATTGTGTATATCTTCTCAGTCTCCGCTAAAAGCTAGAATATTGTATGACTGTCATGATGCACCCTTCTATGCACATCGAGGTTACTCAAGGACCTATGCTAAAATAAAGTATTCTTAATTTTGGCCATGCATGAAGCGGGATATAAGAAAGTATGTTAGTGAATGTTTGAAGTGCGAGCTGGTGAAATCTGAGTTTAAGAGGATGCCATGAATGCTTCAACCTTTAGATGTTCCAAATCAGAAGTGGGAGTCTATTTCTATGGCCTTTATCACTAAGCTACCTATGACTAGAAGTAAGCATGATACCATATTTGTTGTAGTTGATTGGCTTACCAAGTTGGCACATTTTGTTCCTATGAAAAAGACTGATATTGCTTTGAATGTTGCAAGAATCTTTGTAAAAGAGATTTTTCGATTGCATGGAAAGCCTTAAAACATAATTTCTAATAGAGACTGTAGATTTACATCAAACTTTTAGAGAGCAACATTTGAATTGACTGGAACTCAACTTCATATGAGTACAGCTTTCCATCCACAAACTGATGGGGAAACTGAGAGGATTAATAGGGTAGTTGAAAATATGCTGCATGTGTATGTGAATGAAAAGTAGGATAATTCGAGTGAATATTTACCCTTGGTTGACTTTGCATACAATAGTGCATTGCGTGCATCTATAAAAATGACTCTTTTTGAAGCTATGTACGGTTATAATTGTTTGACTCCACCTTCGTTTTTGGGTTTTCCAACTAAAGTAGAAGTATCCAAAGAAATTCTTGATAAGATGGATGAAGAACTTAGAAAAATTAAGAAACACAGAAAAGAAGCTTAGAAAAGACAAAAAAAGTTCTATGATTTAAAGATAATACCACTTGAATTTCAAATTGATGATATGGTATTTCTTAAAGTTAATCCTAACCGATCTAACTCGGTTCTAGGGAAGGATCATAGACTTTCTCCTCAATATGCAGGTCCTTTTAAAGTTTTGAAAAAAATTGGATCTCTTGCTTATTTGTTGGAATTACCTAAACATTTAAATGTGCATCTTGTATTTCATGTTAGCTTACTCAAAAGATATGTATCTAATGTTGCACATGTCTTGCAGGAGAATTATAAGCTGAAAGATGATGGCTCTTTTGAGCTTCAACCCGAAATAATATTGGATAGGAAGGAAAGATTGCTTAGAAATAGAATTATAGTAGAAATTTTGGTGAAATAGCACTCATACCTAGTAGAAGATTCGAGTTGGGTGAACTTAGATGATTTTCTAACACATTATCCTTCTTTCCAAATATGAGGACAGAGTTCTTAAAGGGGGGAAGAATTGTAATAGGCCTCTCTTCTAGTGAAATAATTCATTTTGAACTTTCTGAATTTCATTGTGGGGATAATGCTTGGAATAAGTAATTAGGTCATCTTATGCATGTAAGAAAAATTTTGGGTTGAGAAGTTTCATATTCTCTCTCTAGACCTTATTCGCATCATGTTTTCTAGTCAAATTCTGAAGGTGAAGATGAAAGAATTAAGAAAAACTCTATATGAGAGAAAGGTAGAGCAAGTATAAGAGAATAAAAGTGCTTGAGGGAATTTTTTATGAACATGTTTTAAGCACCTCGTTCAGGGATCTACATGTAGTTTGCTGAAAGAAAATGTCTTGATTTTACTCTCTCTCTAGAATTTTGGAACTTGCAGGGCTCAAAAGTTGCATTTGGAGGTGGATTTGGACCTAGATCGTCTCTAACACTATTGTGCAGATCGCAAAATTAAGTAAAAAAGTTTCTCTCACAGCTTAAGCTTCTCTATGTTTTGTCTTTTGTAATTTCTCTTTCCTTTGGTTTTGTAGAAGCTTTTAGGCATCAGTTCTCAGGAATTCCACATGACATGATGTTGATTAAGCTTTGACGATAGCATTTCAAAGAATTACTTCGATGTGAGTGATTGTTTTGTTCTATATTTGATATATATATATATATATATATATATATATATATATATATATATATATATATATATATATATATATATATATATATATATATATATATATATATATATATAGAGAGAGAGAGAGAGAGAGAGAGAGAGAGAGAGAGAGAGAGACAGAGAGAGAGATGAAAGAGAGAGAGAGAGAGAGATGAGAGAGAGAGAAAGAGAGAAAGAGAGAGATATGAGAGAGAGAGATATGAGAGAGAGAGATGAAAGAGAGAGAGAGATGAAAGAGAGAGAGAGAGATGAAAGAGAGAAATAGAGAGAGAGAGAGAGATGAAGGAGACAAAGAGATAGAGATATATGCATACACATAGATGTAAGTGATTGTTTGTTCTTTATTAGAAATAGAGATGGAGAGAGAAAGAGAGAGAGAGATAAAAGAGAGAGAGAGATAGAGATATAGAAAGATATGAGAGATTAACCAAGAGAGATAAAGAGAGAGAAAGAGAGAGAAATAGAGATACATACACACACATAATCATGTATATGCATGCATACATACACACACATATACACACATGCATATGCATATATACATACATACACACACATATATACACATGCATACATATATATATATATATATATATATATATATATATATATATATATATATATATATATATATATATATATATATATATACATACATACATACATACACAAACATGTGTACATGCACATACATACACATATGCATATACATATATTCTTACATGCATACACATACACACACATGTGAACCTACACATATTAATACACATACACTCTCACATGCATAGACATATAATAGAGACACATATAGATACACATACACATACACACACTGTTTCACACATACACACATATAGACACACATATATACACACACTCACATATATATTACATACACACATGCATATTCATGCATATGCATGCATGCATACACATATGTACATAGACACATGTACACACACACACATATACATACACACATGCATATGCATATATATATACATACACATATATACATACACACATATGCATACAAACATATACACATAAGCACACATATACATACATGTTTTATGTATAGGTATTTAGGATAAGGGCCTTAGGTTTTTTATACATGCACACACACACACATACATACATATATATATATATATATATATATATATATATATATATATATATATATATATATATATATATATATATGCATACAAACATACATACACACACACTCACACATGAATACATGCACATATATATAGACACATACATAGATATACATGTTTTAGGGTTAGGATTTTAGGATTATGATTTTTGGCTTTTAGTTACATACAGATATGCATAAACACATATATACACATATACACATGTACACACATATATACACATATACACATGTACACACATAATAAACGTACACATACACATATATATTCACATGTGGACTCACATACACACATATACATGTTTTAGGTCTAGGTCTTCAAGATTAGGGTTTAGGGTTCTACATAGATACACATATGCATACACACATATAGACATACACACACATCTACATACACATATACACACATATACGTAACATACATGTATATACACATGCATACACATACACACACGTCACATATACATACACACATAAACATGTTTTAGGGTTAGGATTTTAGGATTAGGGTTTTAGGATTAGGGTTTTTGGTGTTTACATACATATAGATGCATACACACATATACACATATGCACACATAATACATATACACATACACAGATACATACACATGCATACACACATATACATGTTTTAGGTCTAGGTCTTTAGGATTATGGTTTTATAGTTTTTACGCATGCAAACACAAATATACAAATATATACACATATAGACACATAAAACATATACACAAGCATACACACATACACACATATACATGTTTTAGGTCTAGGTCTTTAAGATTAGGCTTTTAGGGTTTTTACACATGCATACACATATGTACACATATACACACACATAATACATATACACATACACACATATATACACATGCATACACACATATACATGCTTTAGAATTAGAGTTTTAGGGTTCTTAATCATGCATACACATATATAGACAAATACACACACATAATACATATACACATACACATATATACCCAAGCATAGACACATACACACATATAAATGTTTTAGTCTAGGTTTGTAGGATAAGGGTTTTAGGATTTTTACACATGCATGCACATATATACACATATACACACATAATACATATACACATACACACACACATACATACACACACACACACATATATATATATACACATATATATATATATATATATATATATATATATATATATATATATATGTATATATATATGTATATATATATATATATATATAGAGAGAGAGGAGCATACACACATACAAGCATATGCATGTTTAGGTCTAGGTCTTTAGGATTAGTGTTTTAGGGTCCAGCACATGCATACACATATATAAACATATACACACATAATACATATACACATACACACACACAGACACACACACACATACACCCACACACACACACACTCACACACACACACACACACATATATATATATATATATATATATATATATATATATATATATATATATATATATATATATATATATATATATATATATATATATATACACATATATATATATATATATATATTCATACATACATAATACATACACATATATATACAAAAGCAAATAATGAAATAACTAAATATAAATAGTGATATAAATAATCAAATAAGATTTATGAAAGAAATTAGAAAATATAATCAAAGGTACCAATGGAACAGTTTCACTACCAAGAGCTCCTTGGATGCTTTGAGGGCAGAAGAGAAACAAGTGAAGAAGGTGATTTTGAGAGTTTCAAACACCTACTCGATGCATGAGCTGTCTAAAGACCACCTTCACAAGAAATGACAATCTCGAAGGGCTCAAGTCTCATGATTGGAATGTTTTTTTACAATTTGTGCTCCCTATAGCTCTGAAATATTGCATTTCAAATTATGTGGAAACAACCACTTATAAATCTGTTCCTTAGTACGTTGGATCTCTTCTAAAGAGATAAGGAGAGATAGCATAGAGACTCCAAAAATCAATGCTATAGAGGTTTTATGTATGGTTGAGAAATACTTTCCCACAAGTATTCGCATAACTCACCTTGATTTACTCATTGAGGTGGTTGATGAAGTTGCGATAGCAGGAACTATCCATAGTTGATGGATGTTCTTCTTAGAGTCACTCATGAAGACATTAAAAGGGTCTGTTCATCAGAGAGCATGTCTAGAGGGTAGCATGGAACATGGGTGGCACGTAAAAGAGTCTCTTGTATTCATTATAGAGTTTCTATGCATGTCGAACTCAAAAATGCCTCACTTATGGAGTGATGATGAACATGTTCATCTCGTAGGTGATGAACCTCAAGGTAAAGGGATGCAAAAAGAAATGGATACAACTTTCATAGAGAAGGCAATGAAGTTTTGCATCATTAGTTTTGAGCCCATGCAGAAGTGGTTGGAGAGGTATGAGGTTTCCAAGGATACAAATGCAAAGGAAAGAGATTAGTTTTGAAAGAATCGTTCCACTCTCTTTTTTCCTCTTTCGAAAAGTCCTCGACCTCTTCCATCATTTCCAATGAGCAGATGGCTAGATACATTCATTTCACAAGAAAAGGTAGTGGCTGAGCATATCTCTAAAGAAGAGGAGGAACTCAAAAAGGGGTGTGATTAGGAGCATTTTAAATACAATGCACTATGGTCTCATGGATGACACTTTTGGATCACACAAATCGAAAAAAAAAGGTTTTCTTTTGATAGTGGAATGATGGTGAATGTTTTCCAAAACTATAGACCTAGTGTAAGAGATAGAAATGCTCAAGAAGGCTAGCTCGAGTATTGTGGAGTGATCCAAGATATCTTGAAGCTATCCTTCGAAAGGTTTGACTACTTTATGTTTGATGTGAAATGATTCAAAGTAGTCACTTCTCAAATAAATGCAATAGTAAGGTGGTATAAGAGTGGTTTGCTTCAAGTAGACTCGACAAAGTTATTGATAGATGAAAGAGATACATTTGTACTTCCCAAACACATTGAGCAGGTTTTCTTTATGCTAGATTCAAAAGAATGAGAGTGACTATTTGTTTTACAAGTCTCTGCACATAGCAAACAAATCTGTGAGGACATAGACATAGAAGAAGTTGTATCCATGGTGGACTTTGAGGTGCATTTGGAAGACAAGGAAGAAGATATCATTATCCAAGATAAAGTGGTCTTTGAAGAAGGCGAGGTACATGATGAAGTAACAGACAATATTTTGTACGAGGATAGAGATCAAGAAGTGATGGCCATAGAAAGAGATCTAGAAGTCTCCAATGTAGAGATAGATATCCTTTGCACTTCAGATCTCCAAGAGGATGCTGAAATAGAGGATTTATGAAAAAAACACTTGTATGTACTAATTTGTGTTTATTTATTTTGATATGTTTTTAATATGCTAATATTGTTCTATATTACCATTATTATCGTTTGCTAATTACTTGATTTTTCTATTGTAGAGGATGATGGAAGATAGTCTACTAACCAATTTTCATTCCATGATAGAGGAGCATCTTATGAAGTTTATATCTAGGCACCTCCTCCTTATATGACTAGAGCATCATAGTATTGGATTGCTCAGGGTAGCACTTGCCCTGGCCTCATTCCCAATGGCAACACTCCTATTGGCACCACTCTCTTTGGTGGGACTACTCTCTTGGAGGTACTCCCTTTGGCAGGCCTACTCTTGTCGGGGTACTTCTTGCTTTGTGAATCCAACACAACCACCTTCTCAACCATCCCCTAGTGTCTCTAGTAGTTGATGTATGCATTTGAAACCACAACGCGACAGAGGTGTCAGCCTATCTTGTTTGTGTCATCAATCGAGGTTATGCTCTAGAGGAGCAGGTTCTAGAGGTGGATCTATAGGTGGCTCAGATGTAGGAAAGGGACATAGCCTCACCCACTTCTACTCCTAGAGTGAGTACCTCATATGTGGGTACACCACATAGTACACCATGTACACCTTGGGATGCTCATGGCCATGGCATTTCCAAGGTGTACCATATGCATGATGGAGCTCTAGTGATGGATGTATCTAGAAAGGCCATGCATCAGCACATATAATAGTTGTGCTCCATACTATTTGGACACTCTATCATGGTGAAATGAAGTGAATAAGACAAGGATCACAAAAATTAGCTCATAGAGGCAATCACTGGCTAAGATCTGTGCACCTTATTATCAACTTAGAGCGGATTCAGCACATGGCACATGAGATGATGTCCCATCGAGGTTCAAAGACTCATTATGGTTTCAGATAAGTTTTACCAAACCCTATATGGTTAGACATTGAGGAGTTTAAGATGATTGACATTGAGAAGTATTAGAATCCTGATTGATATCATTAGACTCCTGACCCATATCATCAACAATGAGATGTAGTATTCACACATCTAGATACACATAGAGCGTCACATTTGGGTAGCAACGGGTATGACACTATGCATCGTGAGTTTGCAACTATCATTTTGATGATTAAAATAGCTTTTCTTAAACAAATCATGTATGTTGATCTAAAGTTTTGCACATTTGATGTAGGAGTTGGAAGTGGGTCATCCTCCGATACAAGCATAGGAGGCTTATGGATATGGTCATGGATTGGTTTCATTGTTGAAAGACTTAGAGGGATAGGGTGTGATCATTTCAAGGGAGCATCTATCGTGAGGTGAGCTTAGAAACTTGGTTTGGTGTTTTTTAGTTCTTGTTGGTAAATATCCTTTCAATTTGTCTCATTTCATGAATGTGATTTTGTTGGAGGACTATAGATATAGATGTTTTGATCCCTTTCATGCATATGGTAGTGGTGTGCCACAATTTTGTATTTGGCTCATATATGGTAATGGTGTGCCATTATTTTGTATTTTGTTCATATATGGTAGTGGTTTGCTACATTTTGTAGTTGGCTTATATATGGTAGGGGTTTGCCACACGTTTGTACATGGTACATTTATGGAATATATATCTCTTCTGTATATGGTTCATTTATGGAATATCTCTTTTGTACATGGTTCATAGTTCATTCCACTCCTACATATATCTTTTATATTCGCCAATGTTTTTTGCTTTATGAACTCATGTTTTGGTTCTCGAACATGTAAACCATAAATCTGCAACTACTAGAGTACATGTCACATATACTAGGTTTTTTCTCCTGGACAAAGTGTATTGTCTTTTGATACATAATAGCATGGTACTATTGTTGAAACAAGAGACAACATACTCTACCAAAAAAAAAATTGCAAACTTGGTTGTCAGTATAGGTGATGGTATGAGCATCGGTATGATCAATGTTTTTGCCTAGGGACATATTGATGCATATATCAGCGATAAGAATACAAACATGCATACCATGGATTATATTGTTGGTTTGCAGGTACATACCGGCACCTATACCGACAAAAATATATTGGCGCTTATACCAATGGTCTTGGGATTATTACCAACATATATATGGAAACATATATGGATGCTTATACGGGCATTAGTGTACCAATGTGCATAGTCGAACTTATAATGATGTTGGCTCTGAATTGCACTCGTGTATTTGCGCTTGTATAAGGCTCCATGTTCCCCTCATATGCGATAGTGTGTGACCCTTTCCCATCTAAAAGTTCCATCCCCTAAAGAGCCAATGTGAGAAACGTTTCGGTGATATAAGATTGATCACTCCATCAAAGTACAAAATGGTGCAACGAACTTTCTTCTTTAATTTTTTTGAGTTATAAGGATCTAAATATCATAGATCTATTTCATTCAAATATGATATGCTTATTGAAATATCATCTTGAAAAATGTGAAGTGGATCTCAGAAATTCTACATCTAGTAGGATTACTTCACAATGAAAGCAAGTTAAATGTGTTATAGCATTATGTCACATAAAATCACATATAAATAAATGTACTTGTAGGAAATATGCACATACAATAATGGAAGTATAAGGAGTACTTGACATATACAATGGGGTGACCATCCTATGAGCATGCAGAACACACAAGATCAATGCTATGGGACACAACCAAATCGAGGAAAAAAACTCCTTTTTTGTTTTGTGACATGAATTAAAATATGAAAAATTATCTCATAACTTAGTGTTTTCATAACCAACAAGCTTTAAGTTAGTGAGGGAGTAGAAAAACGTCTTATGATAATCAAATTCAACAATATTAATAGTCTCAAATACAGTACCTAAAAGCTTATCATCAATCAGATTAATACACAAATAGAAATATCAAAATAGATAAAAATCATATGGTTCTAGACACCGATAATATGCTCAAGGGCCTAGGCACAATCACTATGGGCTACCTCCAACATAAAGAAACCAGAATTGGTAGATCATCATGTTGAATACCCATGAGGTCTACTAGAAATTGTCACTTTTACAACCTATGCTATGGAGTTGGAACATACCTTGGGTATATGTCAATTTGGAAATGCAATAAAATATGAGATGATCTTGGGGAGGCCCTTCACATGTCATCTAAAAGTGGCACAAGATTGGGGAAAAGGTTGACTGTATCAAAAACACTAGGGGATGCTCCCTCTCTCTAGTTGAATCCAAACCAAAAATAAAAAGTTATTATCTATATCCCTGACATCGTCTAAAGTGATCAATCTTGAATGAGTGAAGATACCTATCTTTGGATCTATAGGCCAACCAAGAGAGAAGAGAAGAGAATGTAGATTCTAATGCCAATGTCTGTAAAAGAGAGGTGATTAGAGGATCCACGTTACATGCCATAGATATTTGTAGATTAAGCCTTTGAAGCACATTGTTGGAAGAGGAGAAAGAAATGAATCGATTCCAATGGGAAGCTACAAATCTGTTTTGCACACTCATTTAAGTATTTGAAAGGATCTGATCTAGAGAGTTTCTCACATAGGATTTCTATGACTCAAGAAGATAGACCTTCCACTATGACGAACATTCCATCGACACTTGATCACAATGTTAAGCAAGGCAATTTCCCTGGAGATAGAGATCCTCGACTCACTACCCATACCTTTGAGTTGATAGAGAAAACACTTTTTATGCATATTTGGAAATACTTGTATTTATTTTTTTCACAAGGAAAATGTAAAAATAGTTTTTCACTACATAAATCTAGAACCTTTGCTTTAGAGCAAGTTTCAAAGTATTCACTTTTTAAGTTATTTCAATGTCTGCATTGCTTCATGCACAAGAAAAAGAAAGTTCTTTTTTCTACTTGAATTTGTTCACTCATACTCTACATTAGTTTCAACTAATTATCTTGCATATTTGTCTATTGTTACTTAAACTAATATTGGGCTACTCATAGTTTAGATAAAAAGAAAAAAAAACCAAAAAATATGTTTAATAAACATAAAAGAATAAATTGTAAAAACAACTAAAAAGCATACCAAAATTTAGAAATTAAAATGAAAGCAAACTTAAAATTTAGACAAAGAAATGATGAGAAATCAAGTTAAGAAAGAATTCAAGATCAAAAAAACACAGAAAGCCAAGTTAATAGAAAAATCAAGAGCGTCAAGCCTAAGTCTATTAGAGTTCAGGGTCTATAGAAGCATGCAAATAGCACAAAGAAGAAGAAGAAGCTTGGAGCACAACACACAATACTGAATGTATTACCACTAGAATGTACAAAGATAAGTAACCCATTAGGGCAATAGGCATATATACAAGCTACGCAAAGAAACCTCATAAAGAGGGAAAAATTGCCCTGGGGTTCCTAGTGCATTCACACACATCACTACCTAAATATATCAATAGATCCCCCTTAGGACTGATGCAGTGAACAAGGAGCTGACACTCAGGTATAAGGAGGTGCCAAGCTATGTGGAATCACTCCACAAAAGGAAGTAAGCCCAAAGCTTTGAAAAGCTTCAAACTTCTCCCTAGCCAGAGCCTTAATGATAACACACTCGACATGTGATGATCCCGGATAACACGTATCAGTTTTTCATTTCTCTCACATGTATAGTGGTCATGCCAATATATGTCAAAGATAGTTCATTGAGCTTTATTAGATTTATCTATCGAGAGTGATGGCACATTTGTTCCTTGCCAACTCACTCATTCGAAGACATTAGGTTTTTCCTTATGTAGTGATCTTTATATATTCCACTTGTTTTAATCTTGTTTTTAGGTCATTCTTGTACATTCCTTTTTATGTAATAGAAGAATAAGAAGAAGATCATTCTTCCTTGCCTCAATCTGAGTGTGTTCTTCTCTTTGATTGTGAGAGTGTGTGTGTGAGCCTTCTTCCTTATCTCCTTCCTCGTGACATGGTATCAGAGCCAGTGTGGCTATAGAGAGCTCGTGGAAAAGGTCGATGGTGAAGAGTACATGAGAAGGCGTGGAGAAAGCATGATTCACAAATGACCTCAGATTGCTAAGAAAATTGGTGTGAAGGTAGAAGACCTCAAAATATTTTCAAGAGTTTTGGATCCATCTCAACCTCCATTTCGAGCTCGCAAGGTGGGGCCCAAAAAAACCAAGTGAGTTTGCAAAATTGTAACTTGCCTCCTATTTGGAAACACTCATATATTCTAGATCCAAAATCTCAAGCGATTCCATGTTCTATTGATACATGAAAACTGAGATCGAACTATCATGTCATAGTGCGACATTGTTCAAGCAGAAGTTCTGCTTGTAGTATTTTCAGTTTTGTGAATTGTTGCACATATGGCAAACACAAATGGAATGAGTCAGAGTATGAGCAATAAGCTAGACAAGAACACCTTCCATGCTTAGAGATTCAGAATGACAAATTTCTTGATGGGAAAAGCCTACTGGAAGTATGTAATAAAGTGATAGGTTGAAGATGGTTGAACCACACACTTGATAGGTCGGAGATGGTTGAACTACACCCTAAGAGAGAGGACTAGGAAGTAATCCTCAACCATGGCTTTTGGGGCAAGTGGTTAGCCCATCACATTCCTATCCAAGAGGTTGTGAGTTCAATTCCTTACATTGGTATCAGAGCCTAGGAAGTAGGCTTGGGCAAGGTGGAATGATCCAATGGCCTCTAAAAAAGGCGCTTGGGCATCCTCTATGTGAAAAGGGTAGGAATTGTGGAAGGCGCGCACGTCGGTTTCAAGGATGGACCTTACAATGATTGGGGCGTATCTCTCAATCCGTAGGTCGGATTGAGGCGTATAATATACCGTTGGAAAGCTCTCGGAATGAGCATTCCAATGACCTAGAATTACAAAGTCCTTGGGAATCATAGGTTGGTACTTGATTGAGTGTTCAAAGATACCAAGCATGGGTGAGAACAAGGTTCAAAACTAAGGTTGAGAACAAGGGCTCGAGATACCAAGGTTGCGAACAAGAAGGTTCAAGACACCAAGGTTGAGAGCAAGGGTTCAAGAGACCAAGGTTGCGAACAAGGTTCAAGAAACTATGCGAGGTTGAGGAACATCAATTCAAGGGCACCTAGGGAGTTCAAGGGGCTGATCATCGAGGCTAGAGGGATACAAGAGCAAATCATTGAGGACAATGATTAGCCAAGGGGGGAAGAATGTAATAAAGTGATAGGTTGGAGATGGTTGAACCACACACTTGATAGGTCGGAGATGGTTGAACTACACCCTAAGAGAGAGGACTAGGAAGTAATCCTCAACCATGGCTTTTGGGGCAAGTGGTTAGCCCATCACATTCCTATCCAAGAGGTTGTGAGTTCAATTCCTTACAAAGTACATCAAAGGAGAGAACTAAAATGCTCCACAATTAACAGAGAGGAATCCAACTACAAAACACTTAAGAGCATATGAGGAATGGAATCAAGGAGCACCAATGGTAATGTATTGGCTATCTGTTAGCATACAGAATACAATGATTGGCCACATACAGGATGCTAAGAAATTGCAACTCAACCACGAGCTGCATACATTGGAGAAGAAGGGCATGTCGGTAAGTGACAACACCCTGAAAATAAAAAGAATATGTGAGTCACTTGCATCTATTAGGATGAATGTAGATGATGATGATAAGGTGGAAGTGTGCCTTCATGGTTTAGGAGCTTCATATAAGCAGTTCAGAACTTCTATACAGATGAGAGAAAATATTCCAAATTTTGTTGATTTGGTATCCATGTTGATTATTGAAGAAAAGAATCTTGGTAAGAATTCAAACTCCTAAGGAAAGCCCAATTATGAGCAGGTATTCTACTCTGGTAGAGGAAGAGACACAGGTAGAGGTTTCGAAAGTGGAAGAGGAAATAGTAACCAAGATCAAGGTCAACAACAAAATCATGCAAGAGGAAGAGGACAATTTCAAGGTAGGGGGAGCCAAAGAGGTCGCAAAAATTTCCAAAGAAATAATTCAGGTAATGATAGTAAACGATGTTGGAATTGTGGTAAACCTGGACACTTTGAACGTGATTGCAGGTTGAAGAATCACAATAATAGAAGGCAACAAAACAACTATGCATCCACAAATGCACATGATTCTGAGAAGTTGTTCATGGTTCATTATCACATGATGAATACAATGTCTCCTCATGTTTCAAAATCCAATGATAATGTTTGGTATGTTGATTCATGTGCTTCAAATCACATGACCAGTCATGCGGAATGGTTTAATACGTTGCAAAAATTGCCAGTTGCTGGGTATGTTGAAACAGGTGATAACACATCACACTCTTGGAAATTTAGTAGGCCCAATACTAATACGAGAGGTCCAAGGCTCCATAGGTCCAACATCTACAACATAGATTCTAGCAATCTTCCAATATTGACAAACCATGAACATACCACACTTAATCATACAAATGATGAGATAAAGATAGAGAAAGACTAGACAACATGTGTAAAGTGTTACGTAAGCCACTACTTACTCAGACTATCGTATATACCAATGTTCAATGTACAATGTGGAAGAAAAAATCTCAACCACTCTATGTGAACAGAAATAGATGGATGAGTGAATGTACAAATGTAACAAACATATTCAGATGTATAGACAAAAATTTGAATATACATGAGATGTCTGACCTCATAGGTTGTAGAAGAGTGAATACGAGTGACAGAAAGAGGAAGGATCAGTCTAAAACTAATAGTCAACAAACCCTCATCTAACCTTAGGCAATGGAAGATCCTAAGTTAGACACGTGTGTGAAAAGATCACATATTTACAAAAGTAGCAAAGAATGCTAACAAGTTTGCTGACAGAAATCCTCAAACTCATATGAACATATCGTCTCTAACACCTCATCCAAGTATGCATAAAGCATACACGTATTCTCTTGTACTTATGCCGAATAGGACTCCTTCTGATATGGATGTCATTGCCTCCATAAACTCCAAGTAGTACCTGTGTGCATAAAGAGAATATGTACTTGAATTCTTAACATAAGATGTAAATCTCGTGTTAACCACCATCCAATGTCTTTGAAGTAAACCAAAATCTTCATGTAGAAGACAATCTTTAGATACATCATGTGAATGGCTGATCCACACCACCAAGCTACTGCAGGGTAAATCCTCTCCATAAGCAAGAGTGTGAGCACACTCTTCTTCTCCAAGAAGAACTCCATAGCCGCTCCTCAACATGCTCCAAAATAGCACCATGGCTGTCCCATGTGCTAAGAAGCACCACCTCTATTGAGGGACCAAGCTTCCAAAGCTTGTGTTGAAATAGGTGAAGGATGAATATAATGAGCCTATACCTCTTCTTATATAGTAGTTGATTGTCCTCCAAAAGCTATTGTGAAAAGCTCTCGAATAAAACAAACTCATCGCTATGCGATTACTCCATCATCCTCCGTTGCTTTTATTTTCTAAAAAGCATGACAAAATATTCTTCACGCTGCACCATTTTTGGAGTCAAATTTTTCTAGGTGGGATCTAGGCACAAACATATGAACTAGATGGATTCAAATTACTAGTCCATTTCTGGGCATGACTGGTGCATGGACTTAATAATGAAGGTGGCATTCTTATCCCTCGCAAGACTTTGAGAACTCTTGATTCACTTGAATTTGGTTTGGAGAACTTGAAGTTTTGGTTGTTCCCAAACATCTAACATGGATGTTTGAGCAATGTGGTACTCCTATCCAATAGTTAATTGATTTTTTAACCCGATTAGAGGACTACTTTGTCCTAATGAGTTTTAAAAATCCTATGTAAACTGTAGGAGAAAGTTTACCATTTTCTTTGAGTCAACCATACTATAACTTGAACAATTCAAATTCAAATGAAAATTGTCCAGCTTAGGACACTTTTCTGATAGAATTGAGCTTCTAGTTATTGCGAATTGTCAATCTACTCAGCAATTCCTAACTTCTCTATTCTAGAGTATATTGGACTCTAGGAAATCATTTATGCTATAACTTGAAGAAAACTCAAATAAATAAGTCCCCTTAGATTTATTATCTTTTAAAGATTGAAAAGGTTCTTGTACATAACATCTATCTAGGATGTTCAATTTAGTTACCTAGTTTTAACTGACTAACCCTAATCTTTTAGAAAGGAAATTAGATACCATATCTGAGCCAATTCCAGAAGATTTTGAAAGCGGAAAGAAATAACTAAAAACTTTGTACAACCAATTCATGCTTCGAAGACACGTAAACTTGCTATGAGTCAAAGTCTAGATGACCCAGGACTTTAACTTTTTAAAGATTTATTTGAACAGGATATTGAAGCATTTTTTCTATCTTTAAGAGAACTAAGCTAGATTCTCAAAAAGATTCAAAGCAAATTAAAAAAATAATCCAACCACAAGATACTAGTTTGGTAACCAACATCAGTGTGTCGACCCACTGAGGTTCTCTTGATGAGTTAAGTATTCAAATAATGCTTCTCTTGAGGCTAAGTTCAGGTCACATTCAATCTTTCTTACTCCTTACTAGGAATGCAGTTCTTGTGCATTTCTTTGAGTCAAAAGAGTGAATTTACCAAGTTACACTAGGAACTTGATGCTTGACTTAGTCAGTCAAATCCTTTGTTGAAAATATCAACTAAAAATCAAAGTCTAACTTTTTTTCAAAAACTTATCAAATATTTCTGATCAATAAAACTTAAGCTTGAAGTGTTCTAAGAAGATCTTGGAAGTTACTTACTTCATATCTTTAGTTTCCTTGATCTTGAAGTTATCTTGAAATATCTTAAGATACTACTTTTATCCTTCTTGAATTAAACTCCTTCTAAGAAGTCTTAATTCTCTTGAGGATCAAACCTAACTTCAAGATCTAAACTAGGACTAAAAGATAATTATCATCCCAAGGTCCAATGTCCCCTACCATCTTTCCTACATCATCAGAGTATAAAATCAGGTGTCCCATACCACCCTATTTTATATTCACATTAATATGTGTGTGATACTTATCCTAAAGTCTAAAAATCTCTTGATAGAGTACCTTATCTCTTCAATTCTTTTACAAGAATTTGGAAGTTTCAGGCATTACCTCTAACTAGATTTTCTAGGTTTTGATTCCTTCACATGATCGTCTCACAATCACGTGCTTTATCTTGGAAACTTGAAAACCTCTTGATGGAGCATCCATCCTTCTTTGCTAGGGTTTTCAAATGAAAACCAATCAGAATTCCAAGTACTTGAATTTTCACAGATTCAAGTTCAATTGATTTATTCTTGAACAATTTGTAGTGAGAAGAGTTTTTAACTTCATATCTTTAGATTCCTTTCTTTATTCATGATTTAGGTACCTACCCCGAGGACCCTATATAGGAATCTCTCTACTGCTTAAGTCTTAAGCATCCATTCATGCTCTTTGGATTTGTACCAAAATACCTTTAAGGATAGGCAAACATTATGTTTTACCTTCCACAGACTTAAGTATCATCTTCATGGTTGCAGACTACATTCTTGGAATTCCTTCACTCTGTTCAGACTTGGAACAGCTCAAATGGAACCTAAGTGAATAATTCCCAAAAGGAGTTTTATTCCCAATACTTGGGCAATCTACAAAGTAGTTCGAATCGCACATACTTGGACAATCATGGCCAAGCTTGATCAAGTCTAGTTGATCTTGCGAGTAAAATAAAGAATAAGTCTTTATAATAAAGATCTCCTAACTATCTAAAGCTTCTTTGCTTACCTGCAGGATTTTTAGAGATCTTTCCCTTACTCAAGTCCAAGCATACACTAATGCCTCTCAGATTCCGAAGCTAAGAATCTTTGATATACCTTTAGGTCATATCACAATTTGGACTTTAAGTACCATTTCTGGTGGTTTGGGACGTCCAAGGAACTACTTATTGTTTAAAGAGTATGAAGAACTTCATTCTCAATACTTGGAAGAATGTTATTCTTCAATGACTTGAGATTCCTTCTAGGGAATCAAATATCTTGAGCAAATGATTCATCTTCGAATCTTTTGGAATGTTAGAAAGATATTTGAAAGAAATTCTTTCAAATAATATCCAGAAAGTTTACTGATTCAATTGTATTCATTTCCTGAGTATCAAACTAGAGACTAAATATCACCTTTTGGATATGGTTTCCCATGCCACTATGAAAGTTTAAGTTGAACTTTCATTTATGTGATATCGACTCCTATTCTTGAGTTTGATACAAAATTCATTATTATTGGTCAATTTTTAGATGTTACATATTTCACCAATCAAAATTATGTTTAAAGTCCAAGCATCTATTGATGATTGACCCAATAGTTATGCTACTATGAACAAAACTTTGAACTTTATAGCTTGTTTAGGAAAAGTACATGGATTGGAGATCCATTTCTTAGAACTTTCTATTCCTAAATAAAAAGTTCACACTTGCTTCCAGTCCTTAGGAACTTATCTTATTTCTTAAAGATTGCTTAGCTAGTTGCATCATTTACCAGAGATGCAACTATAGAACCTAACATCCTTTTATTGAGATAAAAAATCAATTGATGTTGAGGTTCAACCTTTGATTTCCATCACTCCTTGGGATGAAATCAAATGAAAACTTATAAAAGCTTGATAGTTTTTCTTTGCACCTTTATTAGAACATCATCAATGCTGGGTCCTATCGTATAGTATGAATTTATGTGTATTTTGCGAAGAGTTCATTAATCAATTAATATCCTTTACTTGGAATATCTGCCTTCCAAAAATAAATTCATCTTGAACATGGTAGGAGAATGATCTCACATGAAATAGAAGGCTTGACTATTTTATTTTAGTGTTTCTTTTTAAGGAAATATCTCAATTCCTAAAAGTCACTTATCGAGGTTTCATTGTGATATACGAATCTTGAAACCACAAAGAAACTTCTTTGAACGTTCGAAATCTTCTAAATAGAAGAGTGCTCATGGAACTTGGAAAAATAGTTGAAGTTATCATCCAAACTTGGGATGCTTGAGAAGTTACATAAATTATGTAACTAATCAATTAAATCTTATCTGCATGACTCCCTAAGTACATCCGGGACTTAGAGTCATCATACATCGCAAAAGGTTTGCAAGTAATTAGATTTTCTTGGTCATCAAGAAAATTTAATACTTAACTTTCTCCTAGTGCCTACTTATACCTATTAAGACATCAAACATACTTAATTGTCAGTAAGTATTTGCTTTTGATAGCGGATTATCAACTTGGGAAGGAATCGACTAATTACTTGAGCTGCAAACTAGAACTTGCATGTCTTTGCAACTAACTGCTCCTCTGTCTTCCCTAATGTCAAGCCGTGAGCTTTATAAAGTAAGATAAATACTAAGAGAGTACATTTTCATATCTACTTGCAAACAACATATCATTCTATCATGCAAATGCATGTATCTACATGAAAATCCATATGCTCACATGTGTATGCATGCATGTTCTTTGCATGCCCAAACAATAATGCAACAATCATGCATGAGCTTGATGCATGACCTTTCCTTGTACTAAGAATGTATATCATGCAATCTTGATGCATGTATATCCTTTGCTTTGTCCTCATGCACTATGATATAAAAACATATCATTGTAGTGCAATAAAAAGCTTACTCAATGGAAAGGAAATTTGGAATTTAACTACCAAAATACATTCTTTGATGCAGAAGGATCTTTTTTAAATCAAGTCTTTCCTTAATGCAAACTAATGCTTGGAATGAAAAGTGGGTTTTTTCATTATCCTAGTCTAGACTTAATCAATTGAAATCTTGGCTATTTAAATGTGCATCTAGGATTAAGTGTAGAATAATGAAAACAAGATAAATCAAGCATTAAGGCCAAGTAGAAACTGGAAAAGAATTAGCTTTGATCATAGCTTCGTCCATCCTTTGTTCTTCTCATACTTCAACAATGAATAAAAAATAGTCCTTATTCGATTTTGGGTCAAAGATAGCTTCTCAAGAGAGGATTTTGGATTTGAAATGGTGCCATAATTCGGATTAGGCAGAGATCAGGTGCAGAACAGCTTCACATGGCCTTGTGGATAGATGAATTAGCTGTTGTATGTGATGGATAGTGTTAATCTCCAAAAGAACAAGTTATTCTTGAAGTTAGGGCACCTCTATATCAAGAATAACTTAAAACCTTCACCAATTTGGAGGATGAATACTCATCTACCAAAATCTTGAACAAACTATGAAGAAGATGATTACATAGAAACTTTGTTGCACATAACTCACTCATTGACTTGTCAAATGTGTAAATTTTTTGGCAAAACTTTGTATAAGGTGTCAGTTGTATTTTGCCCACCACCTCCAAGTTAAATCATTCCAAAAGACTCAGTAGATCTTGAGAAATGATCTTAACAAGTCACGTGTGTCTAAACCTATAGTTCTTTACACTCAACTTTGACACCTACAACTTCTAAAGCTTGGTTCTCCCAAACTAGAAACTATTTATGCAAATGCTTTTAGACATAGATGGCTTACCTTCCAACATAGATTCTGACTCCTCACTTGTGCAAAACTTTACACTGTGCACTGAGAACTGACCATTTCTTTGACCATTGGGATTGCACCTGTTTCAGAAGACACTCAACACTTCCTCACATATGAATGTTCCTACTAATAATTCTCACACCTCTTTACAATTAGGCTCTCAAACTTCAATCATAGACTCATTAACTATGGAAATAGACACCTACAAAAGAATTCTTGAAATGATCAAGCACAAAAGGAGAACACACAGAAAAATCGGGCGTAACTTTTCTTCATTACTGAAAAGTTTTACATCTGGATGAGAGAGCTATCTTACTCACTTCACAAGTGTCTAATGACTTCTAATTCTCTTCAACTCTTGTTCTCTCATACTCTCTCATCTTTTGCCCCGACATTTTTCCTTGTGTATATTGGCAAATATGTACAAGCTCATCACCATACAAAAGTATAAGTGAACTAACTCTAAATTAATGTACATATGTATATACATCTTCATTCTCTGAACATGTACTTTCTTCATGCTTCATATCTTGATCTTCTCTTCAATCCTTGACTTCAAAACTTCATCAAAATTTCAAATGTTGATTGTCTTGCACCTACAGCTGCCCCTCAATCATCAATTGAGGTTTTCTCTATCTTCTTTATACCTGCCATGTCTTTGAATCTCTGTAGCTTTGGTCCATCCAAGCTTTTGGTTAGCATATCAGCTATCTGATCTTTTTTTGAAGTTTGTACAACTTCAATCTCCTTATCCATCACCATCTCTCTTAGAAAATGATATTGAATTTCAATGTGTTTAGTCCTGGCATGAAAAACAGGATTAGTAGCTAAATACAATGAACTCATGTTATCTCCATGAATAGTGGGTGTACTCTGAATGATGTGAAAACTCTTCATAAGAGTCTTACGCCATATCACTTCCTTTGCAGCTTCAACCATTCCTTTGTACTCAGCCTCTGTGGATGATAAAGAAACTATGTGTTGCTTCTTTGAACACCAAGGAATTAACTTATCTCCCACATAACACAAGTGTCCATAAGTTGATCTCCTATCATCAGGATTACCTGCCCAATCTGTATCACTATATATCTTGATGTTCATATCTCATGTAAAACCATAATACAAACCTTCTTTGATTGTACCCTTAATGTACCTCAACACTCTTTGTCCTGAAACCTAATGTTCTTTCCTAGGACAATGCATGAATTGAGATAATACTCCAACTACATATGACAAGTCAGGCCTAGTTAATGTAGCATAGATCAGAGTACCAACCAAACTTTGATATAGCTTCATGTACTTGAATTCTTCTCCTCCATATTTGCTCAATTTGTGATTAACCTCCATTGGAGTAGGTGCTAGCCTCCAATCACCCATTTTAAACTTGATCAACAAGTTTTTCAAATACCTTTCTTGAGTTACATACACTCCATGTTGAGTGTATGAGATCTCCATGCCCAAGAAATATTACAAATCTCCCAAGTCACTAATCTTGAACTCTTTCTTCATTTGTTTCTTTAGGCTTTGAATTCCTTTCTCATCTGTACCTGTAAGAATTATATCATCAACATATATGCACATGTAAATGAACCCATCATCGCTTGCTTTAACAAGCAAGCTACTATCTGCTTTAGGTACTTGGAAACCAAGTTCCTTCAAGAATTTCACAAGTCTATAATTACATTCCCTTGGGGCCTGCTTCAAACCATACGAAGCTCTCTTGAGCTTACATACATGATCTGGATACCTTTCATTTTTGAATCCTTGTGGTTGCTCCATGAAAACATCATCTGAAATATAACCATTTAGAAAAGCATTCTTCACATCTAATTGACATAATTTCCAACCTTTACATGCAGCAATAGCTATGAGTGTCCTGATGGTTGTCATCTTTGCCACAGGACTATAGGTCTCATCATAATCTATACCATAAGTCTCAGCAAAACCTTTCACAACAAGTCTAGTTTTATACCTAGACACACTTCCATCTGTAAACCTCTTTGTCTTGTAGACCCATTTGCATCAAATGATCTTCTGACTATTTGGTTTAGGAACCAAATCCCATGTCTGATTCTCCATCAATGCATCATACTCTTCCTGCATAGCTTTCTCCCAATATTCCTTACCTTTTGCCTCTTCATATGTAGAAGGGTCTTCATCTGCCTTTATCATATAAGCATAATCTTTGGTAGCCAAAAACGAAGTGTCATAGCTATACCTTGTAGGTTGCCATTTGTGTCTCTATGACCTTCTAAGTTCTCCACTTCTTGAGGTTTTTGGTTCATCACATTCTGGATCAAACCTTGGTACTTCTTCAACTTCAACTTGTACTTCATTGTTCTCCTCTTCATCAAATATTTGAACCTTTGATTTACCTTTCTTTTGAGTCACAACTTCTTCATCACCTGCATGAATATTGATTGTACCTGCATACCAAGTACCTTGCTCATCAAATGTAACATGCTTTGACAAAAGGAATTGTTTTGTGGATGGACTCCACAACCTATATCCCATATGCTTATCATCAAATCCAATAAACACATACTTTTTAGCTTTAGGTATTATGCCTCAATTGAGATGGCACATATGCATATGCCAAACATCCAAATACTTTGCAATGAACTAGAGTAGGTCTCTACCATGCCTCATATGGTGTCATACCTTGCAAAGCTTTACATGGTAATCTATTGACCAAATATGTAGCTGTATTTATAGCCTTAGCCCACAACAAATTTGGGCAATTTTTCTCCTTCATCATGGATCTTGCAAACTCAACAAGAGTTGTATTCCTCCTTTGTGCTACACCGTTTTGTTGAGGAGAGTATCTGCAAGTAATTTCGCTTTTTATACCTGCATTCCACAAGTAATCACTGAAATCATTAGAGAAATACTTTCCCCCTCCATCTGACCTTAGTCTCTTCAACTTTTTACCTGTAATTCTCTCTGCATACATATGATAATGCTTGAATGTATTGAATACTTCTGACTTATCTTTGATCACATAGATAGTGATCCATCTGGTAGCATCATCAACATAAATCACATAATACCTTGAACCATTGATATTGAAATCCTTTGATGATCCCCACACATCTGTGTGTACCAATTCAAGCTTCTCTAAACACATAAGACCATGCTTGGAATAAGATTTCTTATGAGCCTTACCTAATTGACATGCCTCACATCTGTATGTCATATGTTGACCTACAACATTAGGCAATCCAAGTACTAAACCATTGTTAACCATATCTTTAATACCTCTTTCATTAAAATGTCCAAGCCTTCTGTGCCGAAGATCTAACTCAGAGATCTTATGTCCTCCATAGGTGAACAAGGCATGACCAATGTTACCTTGAATCTTCAATGTGAATAATCTTCCTTCTTTCTTCCCTACAACAATTTGTTTATACCCATTGCTAGGGTCTTCCACAAAAACTCCTTCATTAGTGAACCTAACTTCATAACCTTTTTCAACAATTTGACCTACACTTTGGAATTGTAGGAACATACAAAACCTTATGCAAGACAGTACTTCCATCCTTGGCCTTCATTGATCCAATTGACTTCACACTGTGCTTTCTATTGTCACCTATTTGAACTACATGATTAGTTACTTTATTCTCCAAATCAGTCATCAAAGCTATGTTGCCACTCAGGTGATTGCTACACCCTAAGTCAATGTAGAAGAGTCTTTGGTCTTCACCTTGCCTTTCACAAGTTGCATTCATTATCAATGTTAAATCCTCCTTCTGATTTGAAGCATAATTGTAGTAGGTATTGTTGTATTGTTGGCTTTGGAATCCTCTACCTACATTTCTTCCAAAGTAGCCTCTACTACCTCTACCTCTAAAATTACCTCTTTGATTTCTGCCACCTCTTCCTCTTGAATTAAAATTCTGATTGTATCCACCATTATTCTGATTATTATGCCAACAATCATTAGCTAAGTGATTTGTCTTACCACAAATCTAGCAAGCTTTGACTCCATCTTTATTACTTCTGCCTCTTCCTCCACCTTTGCCACCTCCTTTTCCTCTTAGGAAGTTAGCTTGGCTAGTTGTACCTTCATCTTCGCTTGCTTGTTGCTTCCCTTTGCTATTCTTCTTCTTATCCTTTGAATACATTGATTGATCTGCACTTTTATCACCTTCACCTTTGACATCCTGCTCAAAGGTTAGCATGTGTCCTAGCAACTGATTTAAATCAGGAGTAAAATGATCTAGTGATAATTCAGTAGACAAAATGAATGGCTTCCATTTGTCATCACCTCTCAAACCTGTGAGGATTTGCCTTACCAATTTATCCTCCTCAATATCTTCATCAACTGCTCCTAATGAATTTGCAATGTCTTTCATCCTTGTTACATAATCTAAGATGGATTGAGAGGCCTTCTTCTTGAATGTGGTAAACTCTGCCCACAAAGATGCCTTCCTTGACTTTGTGGTGTTTTGGAAATGCTCCTCCAAAGAATTCCATATATCACTTGCACTTTAAAGACCTCTAATGTAAGGTAGCAAGTAGTCATTAACTCCCATATAGATAATGCTCCTACCTTGAGCATCTTTCTTCATCCAAGTCTTCAAATCTAAAAATTCATCCCTAGTTGGAACACTAGGATCTCTCAACTCAGGCTTTTTCCTCTTCACCTGTGATATAACCTATCAAGTCTTTGCTCATAAGATGAGCTTCCATCTTCATTGACCATGCTGGATAGTTCTCTCTATCCAATTTCTCTATCTGAAGAAAATCTCCCATCCTTTCTTCACTTGTGTATGAAATTCTTCAACCTTTATGAGGAATAAGGTTACCTTTTCTTTGAATGATACTCCTTTTGGCTTCCTTGATATCTTCTTTCCTCCTTCTCAAGCTTTGCTTTCACGCTTTCACCTTTCTGTATCTTCAAATGTTGAATTCTTTGTAACTGCAGCAATCGGGGTCCTCCTTTCTTCAGTTTTGATGCTTCCTGCTCTGATACCACTGATGGAGAGTGTTAATCTCCAAAAGAGCAAGTTATTCTTGAAGTAGGAGCACCTCTATATCAAGAACAACTTAAAACCTTCACCAATTTGGAGGATCAATACTCATCTACCAAAATCTTGAACAAACTGTGAAGAAGATGACTACATAGAAAGTTTGTTGCACATAACTCACTCGTTGACCTGTCAAATGTGTAATGTTTTTGTTAAAAACTTTGTACAAGGTGTTGCCTATAGCTTGCACACCTCCTCCAAGTTAAATCATTCCAAAAGACTTAGTAGATCTTGAGAAATGATCTTAACAAGTCACCTATGTCTAAAACTATAGTTCTTTATAGTCGACTTTGACACCTACAACTTCTAAAGCTTGGTTCTCCCAAATTAGAACCCGTTCATGCAAATTCTTTTAGCCATAGATGGCTTAACTTCCAACGTAGATTTTGACTCCCCATTTGTGCAAAACTTTACACTGTGCACTGAGAACTAACCATTTCTTTGACCATCGAGATTGTGCCTGTTTCAAAAGACACTCAACACTTCCTCACATATGAATGTTCCTACTCATAATTCTCACAACCTATTTACAATTAGGCTCTCAAACTTTAACCATAGACTTATTAACTATGGAATTAGACACCTACAAAAGAATTCTTGAAATGATCAAGCACAAAAGGAGAACACACAGAAAAATCGGGTGCAACTTTTCTTCATTACTGAAAAGTTTTACATCTGGATGAGAGAGCTATCTTACTCACTTCATAAGTGTCTAATGACTTCGAATTCTCTTCAATTCTTGTTCTCTCACACTCTCGCATCTTTTGCCTCGACATTTTTCCTTGTATATATATAGGAAAATATGTACAAGCTCATCACCATACAAAAGTATAAGTGAACTAACTCTAAATTAATGTACATATGTATACACATCTTCATTCTCTGAACATGTACTTTCTTCATGCTTCATATCTTGATCTTTTCTTCAATCCTTGACTTCAAAACTTCATCAAAACTTCAATTGTTGATTGTCTTGCACCAATAATATATATGGCCCGGGTTCGAATCCCCTATGCCACAGAAGATAGAGCGCTCTCTTTTTGCTTCTAAGCCACGAGCTTCTTCTGAGGATAACCATTTGCTTCTGTTGTATGGAGTACAACAAATAAGAATGATATTATTTTTTTGCCATAATATAAACACATCCTAGTGAATTGCTTTGTTGGATAAGAGAGAGACTTCCCCTCCAGGAGGTCGGAGGTTCAAACCCCCTCCGAATACAGCATGAACAAATGCTCTTTTTGAAATCTCCTCCACTGGAGTCACTTTTTCGCCACCATATCTGTGGATAACAAGCAGTGAACAACGTTCTTGACACAACAATGAGATTCCTTCGTGGCTTACACCAACGTGAGCTCCTTGTGAAGTTCCTGGTTTGAATCCGCTAAACGTTATCCCTTTTGATGTTGATGAAAGAATCTTTGAGCAGCGTCGTTAAAGATATTTATTGATAGCACAGTGGATTAGATCACCGTAGAATGTTGCCTTCTTGGATAAGGGAGAGTGACAATACCCGACAGGGCTTGGGTTCAAATCCCATCTGTGATCACAATAGCAAGTTGCACTTTTGCTTCCCTAGAAATAATATTAACAGTAATGTGAGAAGTATCTCGTATACCAATATCTGCCCTGTCGTCTTGGCTACGAGAAGTACGACCACATGCCGTGGATGTAGGTTCGATCCCCCGAGATGGCAGCGTTGTGGGAGCGATTTGTGATGATTGGTGGATCAATTCAATCGTCTCGCTAACGGTGCACACAGGGTGTCTATGCAGAACAAGTATTTTTTACTAAGGACCGTAAGGTAAAGCGTTTCTATATCTATTGACTGCGTCTATATAGGAAGGAAGGACTAACTCTTCACTAGTTACTTTATCTTTTATGATTTCTATTACGTTTGAGTCTATTTGAGAATTATCAGTATTTCTAGCTACCGATGGAGGGAATAGATTTTCACTATTTTCACAACAAGGTAGAACAATGGAAATTAAAGGTAATACTCTAGACAATCTACGATCAAACTCTATTGAATGCAAATTTTCCTCCACAATTTTATCCTTAACTAATTCTTCAATTTCTGTATTTTGAGTAGCATTAACTTCTACTGGACTAGGAAATAGTAATTCAAACAAAGATGGAGGTAAAGAAGTACTACTAGATGAAGCTTCACCAGACATATAAGATAAAATGCAAATAGATTAATATTATATAATTTTTTTATGTGAATGATTTCCTACACAAACTAAAGAATAGAATTGCCGCTAAGTAAAATTTCTTTTCCACTCTCGAGTTCTTCAGTTCGTCTTTAACAGAGGTTGCATATCATCTGAAAATTAACATGAGAACCATACGTATGCTTTCATAAAATATTAAACACTCATTAAAACTTAACATAATTAAAACTCAGGTTAATATAAGTTAATTAACTCTTCTAATACATATTTATTGTAAGTACATACTTTCATTTTAATATACACATTGTAATAAACATATTTCATTTATACACACATGAACACTAATCATTCATGCATTATATACTTACACATGCCTCAAACATTCATTCATGCATAACTTAAGTATATATCTTGTAGTTCATATACATACATAGGCTTCTTACACTTAACATGCATATACGTGCATAATACACATACTAATATACCACTATATGCACATTCCTCTCATGCATTCCTACATAGTTACTAACATATATACATGTGCTCACACATATACATACACTTATGCATACATGTATACCTAGACAAACTAACATACTTACACACATGCACTCACATAAACATGCAAAAATACACTTGCATACATTTCACTTGCATACACATGTCTCATGCATTCATGCATCATTACTCATGCATTCAAATACCTCTAACATACATGTAAACATAATCATGCATTTAACTATCATGCATATATAAACATACATACACACATAACATTCATATCATGAACTTATATGCACTAACACACATATATGAACATGCATGCATTAACATACATACATGCATACATGCACACACATAAATGAACATGAATATAACTAACATGCATACATAAACTTACATGCAAACATAAACTTACATGCACTAACACACATGCATGAACATGCATACACAAACATGCATACATTACATGCATACATAAACTTACATTAAGACACATACATGAACATGCATTTATTAACATACATACTAACATACATACACACTAATTCATAAACATAAACATATATACTTACCTATCATGCATGCAAAACATCTAATATGCATGAACAAACATGCACTAACATGCCTAACATTCACTAACAGGCCTAAGATTTACATGCAAGCACTAACATGTATTAACATATGCATGCACTAACTTGCCTAACATTTATATGCAAAACATTTAACATGCAAGCAGTAACTAACATCTAACATGCATTAACATATGCATGCACTAACATGCCTAACATTTAACATGGGTACATACACTAACATTTAACATGGATATAAACATTCATTAAATCTAATGCATTTCTAATACGTTTCTATCATAATCTAGCAAGTAAGGGTTGGAGAAGCTTGGCTAATGGTTAAGAAAAGGAAACGATAAATGATTAGATAAGGGGAAGTTGGATAAATATGATGAAATATTTGAGAAAGATAAGGGATAATGGCTAAATGTATCCTCCTTTTTGTAACCTGGAACTCATAAAAGAGGTTTAGATAAACAAATCTTACATATATAATCAATCTAGATATATAAACACACACACATACCCTTCATAGCCTCCATTTCATACCAAATACACTTAATAACTTCATTATTCATTCATATCATTCATCTCAAACAAACATACGTAATGCATATGCATGTCAAGATAGAAAAAAAACAAAATAAAAAGAGAATTAAAAAAAAAAATTCTCTCTCTCTCTCTCTCTCTCTCTCTCTCTCTCTCTCTCTCTCTCTCTCTCTCTCTCTCTCTCTCTCTCTCTCTCTCTCTCTCTCTCTCTCTCTCTCTCTCTCTACTGCACCCGTCGCTATCTATTGGCTGTAGGGAGGGGGAGGGAAGGAGAAACAAAATAAAAAATGAAATAAGAAAGTAAATAAAAAAGAAAAAAGAATAAAAAAACCTTTCTCTCTCTCTCTCTCTCTCTCTCTCTCTCTCTCTCTTTCTCTCTCTCTCTCTCTCT
>MU262501.1:7500-10000 GCA_020310875.1 Ceratopteris richardii | reverse complement strand
GGAGGCAAAGCTTGCTGGATTTGTGGTAAGACAAATCACTTAGCTAATGATTGTTGGCACAATAATCAGAATAATAATGGATATAGTCAAAACTATAATGCAAGAGGAAGAGGTGGCAGAAATCAAAGAGGTAATTACAGAGGTAGAGGTGGAAGAAATTACTTTGGAAGAAATGCAGGTAGAGGATTCCAAAGTCAACAATACAACAACACCTACTACAATTATGCTTCAGATCAAAAGGAAGATTCAACACTGATAATGAATGCAACTTGTGAAAGGCAGAGTGAAGATCAAAGAGTCTTCTACATTGACTCAGGGTGTAGCAATCACCTGAGTGGTAACATATCTTTGATGACTGATTTGGAAAGTAAAGTTTTTAATCATGTTGTTCAAACAGGTGACAACACAAAGCACAATGTGAAGTCAATTGGATCAGTGAAGGCCAAGGATGGAAGTACCTTATTGAGTAAGGTCTTGTATGTTCCTACAATCCCTAAGAATTTGATAAGTGTAGGTCAAATTGTTGAAAAGGGATATGAAGTAAGGTTCACTAATGATGGAGTATATGTGGAAGACCCTAGCCAAGGGTATAAACAGATTGTTTCAGGGAAAAAGGAAGGAAGACTATTTACATTGAAGATTCAAGGCAACATTGGTCATGCAATGTTCACATATGGAGGACATAAGATCTCTGAGTTAGATCTTTGGCACAAGAGGCTTGGACATTTCAATGAAAGAGGTATTAAAGATATGGTTAACAATGGTTCAGTGCTTGGATTGCCTAATGTTGCAGGTCAACATATGACATACAAATGTGAGGCATGTCAATTAGGTAAGGCTCATAAACATTCATATTCCAAGCATGGTTTTATGTACTCAGAGAAGCTTGAGTTGGTACACACAGATGTGTGGGGGCCATCAAAAGATTTCAGTATAAATGGATCAAGGTATTATGTGATTTATGTTGATGATGCTACTAGGTGGATCACTATCTATGTGATCAAAGATAAGTCAGAAGTGTTTAATACATTTAAACACTATCATGCATATGCAGAAAGAATTACAGGTCATAAGTTGAAGAGACTAAGGTCAGATGGAGGGGGAGAGTATTTCTCAAATGAGTTCAGTGATTACTTATGGAATGCAGGTATAAAAAGGGAAGTTACTTGCAGGTACTCTCCTCAACAAAATGGTGTTGCAGAAAGGAGGAATAGAACTCTTGTTGAGTTTGCAAGATCTATGATGAAGGAGAAAAATTGCCCTAATTATTTGTGGGCTGAGGCTGTAAATACAGCCACTTACTTGGTCAATAGGCTACCATGTAAAGCCTTGCAGGGTATGACACCATATGAGGCTTGGTGGGGTAAGAGACCTACCTTAGATCATTGCAGAGTTTTTGGGTGTGTGGCATATGCATATGTGCCATCACAATTAAGACACAAATTGGAACCCAAAGCTGAAAAGTATGTTTTCATTGGCTATGATGACAAGCAGATGGGCTATAGGTTGTGGAGTCCATCAACAAAACAATTTATGGTTTCTAAAGATGTTACATTTGATGAACAAAGCACTTGGTATGCAGGTATAATTAAAATCAATACAGATGATGAAGAAGAGGTGAGTCAAAGAAAAGGTAAATCAAAAGTTCAAATATTTGATGAGCAAGAGAATAATGAAGTGCAGGTTGAGGTGGAAGAGACACCAAGATTTGATCCTGAATGTGAAGAGCCAGAAACCTCAAGGAGTGGAGAACTCAGAAGGTCAACAAGAAATAGGTGGCAACCTACAAGGTATAGTTATGATACTTCATTTCTAGCCACAAAAGATTATGCTTATATGGTGAATACAGATGAAGACCCTTCTACATATGAAGAGGCAAAAGGTAAGGAAAAATGGGAAAGTGCTATGCAGGAAGAATATGATGCACTATTGGAGAATCAAACTTGGGATTTGGTTCCTAAACCAAATAGTCAGAAGATTATTGGATGCAAGTGGGTCTACAAGACAAAAAGGTTTGCAGATGGAAGTGTGTCTAGATACAAGGCTAGACTTGTTGTCAAAGGCTTTGCTCAGACATATGGTATTGATTATGATGAGACCTATAGTCCTGTGGCAAAGATGACAACCATAAGGACACTTATTGCTATTGCTGCATGTAAAGGTTGGAAGCTAAGTCAACTTGATGTGAAGAATGCTTTTTTGAATGGTTATATTTCAGATGATGTATTCATGGAGCAACCTCAAGGGTTCAGAGATAAAAGGTATCCAGATCATGTGTGCAAGCTCAAGAGAGCTTTGTATGGCTTGAAGCAGGCCCCAAGGGCATGGAACTATAGACTTGTGAAGTTCCTAAAAGAACTTGGATTTCAGGTGTCTAAAGCAGATAGTAGCTTGCTTGTCAAGGCAAGTGAAAATGGTTTCATATATATGTGCATATATGTTGATGATATAATTCTTACAGGTACAGATGAAGAAGGAATACAAAGGCTCAAGAGGCAAA
>MU262500.1:0-65424 GCA_020310875.1 Ceratopteris richardii | reverse complement strand
CCCCCCCCCCCCCCCCCCCCCCCCCCCCCCCCCCCCCCCCCCCCCCCCCCCCCCCCCCCCCCCCCCCCCCCCCCCCCCCCCCCCCCCCCCCCCCCCCCCCCCCCCCCCCCCCCCCCCCCCCCCCCCCCCCCCCCCCCCCCCCCCCCCCCCCCCCCCCCCCCCCCCCAATCACAATCTGACCATCTAAGAATTTAGAGAGGTGGACCAAGATTGAGAGAACTTGTATAATGAATACCATAGAATTTAGTGTGCTGGAGATATCTAAGACACCGCTTTAACGAATACCAATGCGTCAGTGAGGGATTGTGCATATAATAGGATAGGTAGTTAATATCAAAACACAAGTGGAAACGAGATAGGAAACAAGATAACGGAACTTGCCGATTAGTGGACCAACCAATGATAAGACTCAAAGATGTGAATTGTCTTCGAAAGTGGAATCGGAGGGGGCATCATAAATGGAGTACTTAGTTTTGAGAGCTAATGGGGTATGGATAGGTTTGACATTGTCAAAACCATAAGTGTGTAGGAGATCTGTAGCAAAATTTAATTGGTGTTGGTGTAGATTTTCCCGATTTCTATCAGGAACAATATGCACGCCAAGAAAAAAGGTAAGTGGTCCAATATCAAAGGTAGAAAAAGTAGAACGTAGTTCAACTTTGGTGGTCTTGATAGAGGTCTGAGTGCTGCCAAAGATGGCAATATCATTGATATAAAGGGCAACAATGAGTAAAAGAGGTGTAGTGTGGCGAATGTACATATTAGGATCTAAGAGTAAACGGGTATAGCCTTGGGAGATCATGAAATCATTAAATTTGTGAAACCATAGTCTCGGGGATCGTTTGAGTCCATATATTGAGCGATGCAATTGCCAAACTTAATCACGGTGTTTGGAAGAGACAAAATGTTGTGGCTGTGACATATATAATTCATCAGCCAGGTCTCCATGAAAGGAAGATTGTTTGAATATCTAGATGATCAACTTCAGGGTTGAACTCAACCGCCAAAGCAAAGAGCACTTGAAGTGAGGTCAGGTAGACAACAGGTGAAAAGGTATCGTGATAATCAAACCCGGGTACTCGGGTGTATCCATGTGCGACTAAAAGGGCTTTAAATCTTGCAATTGTACCGTCTCGGTTATATTTTCGTTTGAGTAATGAACAACAGGAAATAGGGGTTCGATCAGATGGTAGAGGAGTGAGAGTCCAGGTCTTGTTCTGGAGGAAGAATTGATACTCCTCTTCCATGGCTTTATGCCACACGGAGGCATCAGGGCCATTAAGAGCTTCACAATCCTTTAAGGGGTCATCAGCAAATAAGGCGATATCTTCTAAATGTAAACAATCGGGAAAGGAACAATGCGAGAAGGACTCATCCGAGGGTGCAATGGACAAAGGACTACTATGTTCATAAATATCAGAGTGTCCGAAATCATGCATCCATAATAGATGTGGTAGGGCAAGGTCGAGGACGTGAGGCTCGTGGGCCATGAGCAACGCAGTAAGTGAGAGGGCATCCAAATCTAAGACACGTGGAGTCAAGAAAGCCCCGTGAATGGAGGTCTGAGAAGGGGCAGGTGTCAAAGCGGTCCAAGTGGCGGACTAGCTGGGATAGGAGCAGGTTGCGAATCTCGTATATGTGGATATTGGATGATCAACGCGCAACAGTGTTGTGTGCAGGACTATGCTTAGAAAAGCGTGTAGGGGTCATAGATGGTGGCACTTCGTGGATTGAAGTTGTAGGCTTGCCTAGTAAAACACCTTCGTCAAAGATAACAGTGTGAGAGAAAAAGAAACGACGAGATTGTGGGTCATACAACCTATATCCTTGGACACCAAAGGGCTCACCATAGCCAACAAAAACAGCTCTTATGCAGCAAGTAGAAAGCTTATGTGGATGGGAGGTTGCAATGTATGCATATGCAGGTGATCCAAACACATGAAGTGTGCGATAATTAGGGGAATGCCCTTACCAAAGGGTGTATGAAATAGCTTTATCGCCGCCGATGCGTGATTTTTTCAGAAGTCTCTCGTTTTTCTCTAGTCGTCTCTGCAGATTATCGAAGAGCGCCATAGCCCCGCGAGCACTACAGTATGGTATCAGAGCCTTAGCACCGTTTTCTTCATCTGCTCGACGTTTTCCTTTCTTCGTTTCTTCGTGGGAGTGTCACCTGCTGCTTCCATGACCTTGACAGATTGCTTTTTTGACTTCCCCATGTGATTTTAATAATATATAGTCCCAAGAACGAACTTCGAGATAAAGTAAACTCCTGAGTCCTCGCGAACCACTAGAAAGCAAGTAGCGTTTGATGACTCCCGCCTATTATGCAGTGATTGGGATGCAGATGTCTTGCTCTTCACTTGATTGAATGCGTTACTACGGGCTTGAATTGCCTTGAGTTCGACTGACGAACTTAGCAGCTTGCACTCATCCAGGGGGCAGCGTAAGGCTCAGTAGCTAGAAATCGGATGAATAAGATGTCCTTGCTAGAGGAGAAAGTATTCTAAAGGAATATATTGAAAGCGTATTTTTTGAAAGAAAGTTTATATATTTATCCCAGAGATATATTTGAATTCAGTTTTTCATTTTGAGTGCATCTGACAGGCGACATCGTGTATTTTCTTGTGGGTCCTTGAATGGACACTATCACACGCTGTGAGATGAATGTAAGCATTTTGCGAGTCCTTTATGTGGACAACTCATGCGTCTTGTGAGGTTTTATTACCCTCCTGAAAACCTTGAATTTAAACAAAAACTGAGGGACATGGTAAGGTTTTTAACTCGGATATTCTCATGCTTGGAGATACTCTAGTCATATAGGTGGAAGGCCAAAGAGAAGACAGTCGAAAGACCTTGTGTACCGTTCACGGGATGAATGTATATTTTTGATGCCTCCTGTTAGAGTATATTTGCTTACGTTACATGCCGTTATTGATGCTCTTTTCTAGAGTTTGAGTTTTTCGAGTGCATTCACTATAGTTTACTTGGCTCATATACATGTTGGACAAAGGAGACTCTATCGAAATTTTTTTGGAGAGGTAAAATTGAGCATATAAGTGCATAGAGATGCAGGGAGTGCTTAGAACAAGAGAGAAACCATTGAGATTACTTGTGAACATTTAGTTTTCGGTGCCATAGTCTCTATATGAACTTTGAGCAGAGAAATTTCCATGTGCCGCATAATGGCTTCTACCTCTATGAAGCTTCATTATGCATACATGACAGATAGAGTTAAGCATCTACTTCAGAGAAGCTTTAGGAGTTAGAAAGCTTTAGTTTGTACTTAAATTTCATTTCATGTTATTTCATTTTGTATGGACATATGTATTTCTTTCATCTTGTAGTCAAGCTCATTTTGAGCTTGAGGAGGAGAGATTACGTGGCAACGTGCCCATATATATAGAAGCAAAAACAACTTCTATAATATAGATCACCACCGCCCACAAGCATTTTTTCAGAAGTCTCTCGTTTTTCTCTCGTTGTCTCTGCAGATTATCGAAGAGCGCCATAGCTGCGTGAGCACTACAGGTAATGGATTCAACATAATTCTTGGATATTCCATCCGATTACACCATCGCCAGATTGAGACAAGGAGGAAGAGTTATGAACTTGAGTTAAGCTATTGAATATCAAACGAGAGATTACTCTTTTGTAAGGAAGGTTCTTATAGTGAGTCCCATGGTAGAAATCATATAAGCATGGCCTATATGAAGCTTTAGTCAGACCTTATTCACTCGAGATCACCATGTAAGCTCTATATTGGGATCCTATAGAATTTAGGGATCTATCTCTCAATCCACATTTTCCCGTTTCTCGCTTTTGTCGCAATACCTCTTCTTACACGCACATGTATGTATGTATTTATGTATGAATATATGTATGTATTATGTATGTATGGATGCTACACACATATATATGTATGCTTTATGTATGAATGTATGTTTGTATTAATCTCTCTCTACCTATATATATATATATATATATATATATATATATATATATATATATATATATATATATATATATATATATATATATATATATAGATACACACACACACGGAAATCTGAATGAGGATTTGATTTTAAGAAAATGCAGTTACTAAAAAGCATACAGAACAGAGTACAAGTGTCATGCTTATATAGATGTCAACGTTCATACTGGAAGCTCGATGCGGCATAAGAGCCGTTAGCGAAGATGCCTGGCAGCTTACCATTAGACCTGAGCTGTTGGATGGCTGAAAGTGCCGTGGACGGCGCCGGGCCTACATCTCCAGTGCTGAAGCTCGCAAGTACCTTGCCCCACCGCCGTATGTAGCCGCGGCTGTGTTGTAGTAGCTCACAAATTCTGATGCAGACGTGCTTGAGCGATACGAATATAATTGAAAGTTGACAAGATCAATCACGTTATTGTATTGATCCCACAGCGCTTTGTAGTGTGTTTGCACTTCATCAAAAGGAGCTATTGACGCAACAGGTATCACTCCTGAGGATTTTAGCTGTTGGATGAGTTGAGCTATGCAGGAAACGAATGTGTCAGTAGACACACTGTCGAAATGCTCGTACTCTATGTCGATCCCATCCAGATGGTATTGGGATATCAAACTAGTTACGGAGAAAACTGCGTTAGATACCCACGAATTCACAGAAGTTGCTCTAAAATGGACTGGCTGGCCTGAGATGGTGTCTCCGCCCAAGGTCCCTATAACCCTCACATTGCTATACTGCGATATAATGGCTTGAACTGCCGCACGGTTAAGCATGGAATTCTGCCAGTAGATATTGAACAGACCGTTGGTAGGTGACGCGGACGAGGTGTAATCGATGACGGCGGAAAGGATAAAGTGGAAACTGACCCCGGTGTTTATAGGCACGTCGTTGAAGTTCACTATATTGTAAAGAGCACCGATATACTCTCGGAAGATTTTTCCATTGTAATTTGACGAGGAAGACGATCCCGAAGGCTGTGATATGCAGACTTTCTGGCCAATTTGAAGATTATTGCAGTTGATTCCGGAGTTCCAGCTCTGGAAATTTGAAAGCGATATCCCATTCGCCTGGGAGATTGCATAACATGTGTCCCCAGACTTGACTGTATATGTTGTGCAGGAGCCGGAGGAAGGGCTGTTCGGCTGTGAGACGCATACAAATTGACCAATTTGGAGTTTATTACGGTTGATGCCGGGGTTCCAGCTCTGAAAATTAGACAGCGAGATCCCACGGCTTTGCGATTTTGCATAGCACGTATCGCCCGACTTCACTGTATACGTGGTGCAAGCTGCAGAAACAAGCGAGCATCCTGCGATGGAAATCTGATAAGCCTCCTACGTATCATTGCAGAATCAAAGGAAAACGAAAACAGAAAACGCAGCAGAAGCAAGAAAACAGTGGAAAGACTTTATGAATAAGGAATTGGAGGAAAGGGAAGAGATCGTTTGATGACATACTTACCATTGTAGAGATAGACAAGAATAAAAACGAAATGGAGGAGAAAAAACAGCGCATGGCGAAGCAGAAAGTATTCTCAAGCACAGAATAAAAAGCTGGGGGTGATTTTTGTGAGGGCACTGCAACAAATTATATAGGAACTCCGAATAACTGTGAATTTAATGAAGTCCGATGACGGATGCAAAAAAGGAAAATGAAATGTTTCAAAGAGGCAAGTACATTTTGGACCACTCGTACAGATCATCGACGGTATTGTTAGAAATGATGAAGTACACGGCAGACCCGGCTTCCATGTATCTAGGAAACCTCAAAAGCTTCTTGGAGGTTACGAACTTAGGAGTCCGCTTCTGGGAGAAATTGTAGACGTCGCTGCAAACAGGGCGAGCCATCGGTTAAACTGGATGTTGGCGCCCGGGGCCTAACGGACAACACGTGGCGGTCTTGTGAGCGAAAAATCAGCCAAAGATCATGACTTTCTATAATAAGGCATCAGGCCTCTTGTAACGACATGGTTCATGTATTATATGGACGATGAATAATAATGAACATACGTGCATGTGGATAATTTGCTTTGAACTTCCCGACTACAGGCATGTGCGTATCTGTGGTTCTTGATTTCTCACATAGTATCCAAAAGCCAGAGCATCTAAGCCCGCCTAACCACACTCGTGATTATTGTTGCTATCCGTGATTCATCACCATGGCCCAAGCAGTGACCTCACAGTCCTACAAGATCCACAAACTTTATGATGGTAACTTCCAACCGTGGAAGTTAACCATGCGCATGATCTTGGGGAAGATGCAACTACTCCGTGTTGTTGATGGAGCTGAAGTTTACCCCGACAAAACAGACCCTGCACACACAATGACTATGTTAACATGGGAGGATAAAGATTTAACTGCTCGCTTGGAACTTTTCTTGCACATGACTGATTCGATCAACCATACGGTCTGCTTGATGAAGACAGCGCACAGTATCTAGAGCCATTTGGAGGCGACATATGGATCTCATTCTGTCACACATCAGGTACATTGTTTGAAACAATTGCTCTCCTTAAACATGATAAAAACGGACTCTGTAGAAGCGTTTATTCAACAATGGCGCCTAAAATTCAATGATGTTTTACTTGCCGGCCTAGACATGCCAACTTTAGTTCAATCTGTAATGTTACTCTCTACCCTACCTGCATCTTTCCAGAGTTTTGTTTCTTCAGTCTTCACAAGCACAGTTGATTGTACCGATACTTTTGCCTCTCATTATGCAAGAAATTGCTTTATGCAAAGCATCCTAGACCTCTCTTCTTGCCGCTCCATCCTCTTCTGTATCGTCATCTTCCATGCCTACGCTTGTTATGGCCTTTGAACAAGGCCGTCCTCACCGGTTTAATTCTAGGTGATTTCCATCACGTGAACACTTTGAGCGGCGTTTTGTGTCAAAAGCTCCCTTTTGAAGATTTACACCTAAGAAATTCTGCCCATGTCGAAATTCCCAGAGAGGATTCTCTGTGCATACCCCTCGCTAGAGACAAGTGATCCCAAGTCACAAGATTGGGCATTCTTATCGACATGCTCATCATGCACACAAAGCTCATATCTACCTACATTACAGATGACAACGATTGTGAATCTTTCATCGCCTTCATGGCATTTCTATCCCAGTAGAACCTTTCTAGTGGTGCTTGGATACTAGATTTGGACGCAACTTGTCATCTTACATCAGATTTAGGTTGTCTGCACAATTATCGCTCATTATCTATAATAATAGCTTCTATACAATAAGTCTATGAAGCTTCATTATTCATACATGACTCAGAGAATCAAGCATGAGGAACCAAAAAAATTTCATGATGTGTCACAAACTGAAGATTGGTTCAAAGCAATGGATGATGAGATGAATGCTTTGAAGAAGAATGATACATGAGATTTAGTGAAATTACCACCGAATAAGAAAGGTATTGGATGTAAATGGGTAGAAAAAGTGAAGTGCAAAAGTGATGGTTCGTTAGAAGGATTTAAAGCCCATTTAGTTGCAAAAGAATATGCACAAGTATATGGATTAAATTATGGTGAAACATTTAGTCTATTGGTGAAAATGACAACGTTAAGAAGGCTGATTGCATGGGTTGCTATGAACAATTGGAAATTGTATCAAATGGATGTTAAGAATGCGTTTTTGAATGGCAAATTGCATGAGGAAGTCTATATGCAACAACGAGAAGGTTATGTGCATCCAAAGTATCCTGACTATGTATGCAAGTTAAAGAAAGCGCTTTATGCTTTGAAACAAGCACCAAGAGCATGGTTTGAACGTTTCACTAAAAAGTTGTTGGATCTGAAATTTATGCAATAAAAGGCTGATTATACACTCTTTGTATGGAATCAAGGAAGCGAAACGATCCTATTAGTGATTTATGTCGATGATTTTATCATTATTTGCAATGATGAGAAGAGGATTGCTCATTTGAAAAAGGAGCTAAAATATGAAGTTTTGATGTCAGATTTGGGAGAGCTGAAATACGTTTTGGGAATTGAAGTAATTTCAATGAAGGAGTAATTTGGATGATACAATGCAATTATACGCTAGAAATGCTTGAGAGATTTAGTATAAGTGCATGCAAACTTGTTGATATGCCACTTTGATGCTACTGTTAAGCTTATGGATGCTGGAAACTACTGTTAGTATATGATCAATGTCTATCCCTCATGATTGTATGCACATTTTGTAAGGCCCTCGTTATGAGGAGAAGCCAAGCGTGCATTACCCAATTGATGGGAATCCCAACTTGTATGTTGGATGAAGGTCATATTGGACCATGTAAGGTATTGTAAGGAAAGGGAGTTACCAGGGTGCCCAATTGGGGCGTCCGAGAATATTCCATAGAATATTCCCTGCCAGAGTCAGAAATCATTTATATTTGTTAGGTTGGTTCAACTGGTCTAAGCCGTGTATGGCAATTACGTGGGCGGTGGCCGCCCACGCTCCACCGCCCATGTATAGTCGTCCACGGAAGGCCACCCATGATACTATCTATACATGACTTCTGCACTACCTGAGACATCGAGTTGAGCCAGCATACCTCTACCTTGTATCTCCCTATCTAGAGTTGTCTAGATCACCATTTAAGCTCTACCTTGAGAGCGCATGGGTGGACAACGCCATCATCTTTGTACTTGCTGCTAGTAGAAAATTATTGAGATTCTCCTATATCTCTTATCTTCTCTGCTATTGCTCCTGTGTTATATTGCGTAACTATTGTCTTACAACTACTTGCATGATGCCAATATGTATAGAAAGATGGTTGGAAATTTGATTTATGTAACAAAGACAAGACCGGATTTGAGTTTTGCAGTTGGTTTGGTGAGTCAATTTATGCATAAACCATGTAGAGTGCACTTGGATGCAGTGCAATGCATGTTGCGATATGTGAAAGGAACATGTAATTTTATCTTGTTTTATGAGAGAAAAGTTTAGCCATGTATATATGCATACACAGATGTGGATTGTGCAGGAAATGTCATGGATGGAAGGTTAACGAGTGGATTTTCATTTTCGCTTGGAAGTGCAATCATTTCGTGGAGTATTAAGAAGCAACCAACTGTCGCTTTATCAAGTATTGAAGCTGAATATAGAGGCATTACACAAGCCGTTTGTGAAGCAACATGGATTACGTACGTACTTGAAGACATGGGAGTTTACATTGATGGAAAGGTGGTCATATATTGTGACAATGTGAGTAGCATAATGGTATGAAAGAATCTAGTTTGTCATGCGAGATCAAAGCACATCGAAGTTCATTATCATTTTGTTTGTGCGAAGGTCATTGAATGAGAAGTAGAGTTGATTCACATCAGCACCAGAGAACAACTGGCGGACATCTTCACCAAAGCTCTTCCCAAAGAGAAGTTCACCTACTTCAGAGAAGCTTTAGACATTACAAAGCTTTAGTTTGTACTTAGATTTCATTTCATGTTATTTCGTCTTGTATAGACATATATATTTCTTTCATTTTGTAGTCAAGCTCATTCTGAGTTTGAGGGGACAATTTGATGACGTGGCCACGTGCCAATATATGTAAAAGCAAAAATAAGTTTTCTAATATAGATCACCACCATCAATACGCGTTTTTTTCAGAAGTCTCTTGTTTTTCTCTAGTCGTCTCTATAGATAATCGAAGAGCACCATAGCCGCACGAGCACTATAGGTAATGGATTCAAGGTAATTCTTGGATATTGCATCCAATTACACCATCCCCAAATTGAAACAGAGAGGAAGAGTTATGAACTTGAGTTAAGCTATTGAATATCAAACGAGAGATTACTCTTTTGTAAGGAAGGTTCTTATAGTGAGTCCCATGGTAGAAATCATATAAACATGGCCTATATGAAGCTTTCGTCAGACCTTATTCACTCGAGATCACCATGTAAGCTCTATATTAGGATCCTATAGAATTTGAGGATCTATCTCTCACTCTACATTTTCCCGTTTCTCGCTTTTCTACTATTCGGTCGCAATATCTGTTCTTACAGGCACATGTATATGTATGAATATATGTATGTATTATGTATGTATGCTACACACATGTATATGTATTCTTTATGTATGAATGTATGTTTGTATTAATCTCTCTCTCTCTCTCTCTCTCTCTCTATATATATATATATATATATATATATATATATATATATATATACATATATATATATATATATATATATATACACACACACGGAAATCTGAATGAGGATTTGATTCTAAGAATATGTAGTTACTAAAAAGCATACAGAAGAGGGTACAAGTGTCATGCTTAGCTAGATGTCAACGTTCATACTGGAAGCTCGATGCGGCATAAGAGCCGTCAGCGCCGAAGATGAAGATGCCTGCCAGCCTACCATTAGACTTGAGCTGTTGGATGGCTGAAAGTGGTGTGGACGGCGCCGGCCCTACACCTCCAGTGCTGAAGCTCGCAAGCACCTTGGCCCCACCGCCCTATGTAGCCGCGGCTGTGTTGTAGTAGCTCACAAATTGTGATGCAGACGTGCTTGAGGGATACGAATAGAAATGAAAGTGGACAAGATCAATCACGTTATTGTATTGATCCCACAGAGCTTTGTATTGTTTTTGCACTCCATCAAAAGCAGCTATGGATGCAACAGATATCAGTCCTGAGGATTTTAGCTGTTGGATGAGTTGACCTATGCAGGAAACGAATGTGTCAGTAGACACACTGTCGAAATGCTCGTTCTCTATGTCGATCCCATCCACATGATATTGGGATATCAAACTAGTGAGGGAGGAAACTGCGTTATATACCCACGAATTTACACAACTTGCTCTAAATTGGACTGGGTGGCCTGAGATGTTGTCTCCGCCGAAGGTCACCATAACCTTCACATTGCTATACTGCGATTTAACGGCTTGAACTGCCGCAGGAGTAAGCACGGAATTCTGCCAGGAGATATGGAACAGACCGTTAGTAGGTGACGCGGACGAGGTGTAATCGATGGCCAAGGAAAGGATAAAGTGGAAACTGACCCCGGTGTTTATAGGCACGTCGGTGAACTTCACTCCATTGTAAAGAGCATCGATATACTCTCGGAAGATTTTTCCATTGTAATTTGACGAGGAAGATAATCCTGAAGGCTGCGATATGCAGACTTTCTGGCCAATTTGAAGATTATTGCAGTTGATTCCGGAGTTCCAGCTCTGGAAATTTGAAAGAGAGATCCAATTCGCCATCTATATTATAAAACTTGTTTTTGCTTTTACATATATTGGCACGTTGGCACGTCATCATTACCAATATTTTATAGGAATTTTCTAACATTTTGAATTGGTGGTGAAGAACATGTAACACGGTCATAAGTTTATAATGCAGATAGAAAAGAAAGAGGCCAACAACTAGACCAGGCCAGGAAAATCGTATTGCTCACATCCTTTTACAGGGGTTCACACTGGGGATTAACTTTCGTCATTCCATCAAAGAAAACGCCTATTATCATATTATACCATCTCTATCTTCTTCAAGCTAAAGAATCTTCAAGTAAACAACAGTTTCTAGTAAGAGTTAAGATAAAATTTAAGATTTTTTTACCTTTGATTGAAGACACAAGGAAAAGCTTAGTATAGTTCTTTGATTACCTCATCTTGAAGATGAATTGTTCATATCAATCATTTCATTTTTGATGAAACACTGTAAGAGGTTTCTCCAAGGTTCTCTGTTCAACAAGAACCTATGAGCTTTCCATATTGTTAAGGAATTCAGAAAGTTAGATATTTTTGTAGACCATTATCCTTATATTTTATTTAAGGTTAAAATATAAGGCTAGTTACCGCCGCCTAGTTACCTAAGGCTTGTTACTATCATATTTACAACCATAGATACACTTTAATGCAAAGAATCGAATAAACAAAAGGAATATGTGCATTGATGAAGATAACTTGAATCTCCTCAAATCATTTTTGCTTCTCCATTGTAAGCAGAACAGAAAAAACATCATCAAGAGTCGATATATTACTAAATTCTTTGCCACATTTGTACAACTAACTAATTTAGTGGAAATATTTTCAAGACGTTATGTAGCTTCAGATTTCTCTTTCATCTTGCTCTTAATCTCTTCGAGCTTAGCATGAAGGACTTCTCTGCTCAAATAATATAAACTACTGCTCTCGCATTAACGTTTCGTGTAGTCAATCACTTCACAATTCCTTGAGTTGAAGATACTAGCTACAAAGATATTATCTAGAGATGCAATAAATTCTCTCTTTTCCTTCATCTCCTACCGATATTCCTATACATTTTCTGCGGAAGCATTTTTACTTTTTTTTTTTTAATACGCTTCAACCATGAACTAATCTTCTAGTTCTAAATTCTGAGACAAATTAATGAGTTTATTTTTTAATTTTTTCAAACCATGGAATCGTTCTTATCACCAAGATATTATTGGTACTTATCTATGTATACTTAGGCCGGTCTTAATTTATCTGGTATAATAAATAATTATGCCACTCTACCTTCGATGTTTGTAAAGCATGAGCGAATTCAAATTGGTGAACTACATTACTCTTGAATAAACTTACTTGATCTACTCATGACTTTCTGTCTTCTAGAAACGCTTTAAACAATGCTTCTGCCTTATCTAGGCTATTTGCTAGGCTTTATGCAAACAGCATTTGCTCTGTTTCATGAGTACATTGTTCGCATTTCTGTTTTCAAGAAAGCCGCCTCAAATTGATTAACCAACGAATGTATTGTCAATTCATTAGAGTCTCTAATATTTCAATCTCTACAAGTGAATCCACCTTTCTGATATATGATATAATATTCTTCTTCCTTGGAAGCATAGGGTTGATATTACCCACCTCCATCTTTCTTCTCTCTAGTACAAGTGGCTAAAAGTCTGATAAAACTACAAGTGGTGTTACTAGAAATGGTAGAGCTTCTAGCATTGATGGTTTTAAATGTGCTTGTAGTATAGTTTTTACGGCGTTACAAAACTTTACATGTTTGATAATATGGTCTAGAGGCAATGAAAATTTTTGTGGTATGGAGTCTCGTATCTCATGTTCGTAGGCATAAATATAAGCTTCCATATTTCTTTTCCTTTTCCTTACGATTAGTTTTAGTATTTCAAAATGAAATGAAATCAAATACAATTTCTATCCTACCGCCATTGCCAAGTCGTGTTGTAATTTTGCATGGATACATACAAAATCTGAGAACACCAAGGAATCAACATGACGCCAAATTTTTCCTTTTAATGGGAAGAAACAAATACAATGGTCGCATGGTATTCTAAGTTGTGATTAGATCATATCTCCAACATGACATGAACATAACCAAAGTTCAATTTCTATCATAAACCTTCCTTTTCATGAAAGTACATTGATACATCTAATCTATTAGACTCCAAATATTTGAAAGAGCTTTGAATCTCCATAGAAACTATGCCTAGAATATGGAACCTCCACAAAGGTTTCAAAAATGCATTCAAAACCTGGAGGACATATGTTTAAGCATAGGAGTACATCATGGTGCAATCATTGTTGGTACGGTTTCCAAATAGTCTAGCTAAACAGAAAACAATCCCATAAATCTCTCCATGAGAGGATTCTTAAAGAATTCAATTTATCAAAAGATATTTTTATGATGTAACAACATTGATTGAATGTGATCCAAGTAGATAACCAAATGTGAAAATTTTTGGTTGCCTTTGGATGGAATGATGCAAGTCGTGGGAAAACTAAGTCCTCTTAAAGATGTCAACAATAACTCAAGGTTACAATCCGAACATTCATTAAAGAAATGGAATTGTATGAAGTGAGAAGCATATAACACACTATATGGTAAGTGTGAGTTATAATACAAGTGCATAATAGTGAATATTATTGATACTTATGTGTAATTTTGCAACTTATTTTATGTGCCCATAGAGATTAAGTTTTGAATAAATATTGGTCACTAGCATTATAGAGAACAAAGGGAACGAGATTTCTCATTATCAAGTGAAATCTATATATTCTAAGAATATATGGCATGGAGGAGGAAAAGATAGGATCAATCCGCTTCATGACATGTTTAATTGGTTTTATAGAGCGATAGGTGGTCAAAAGAGAAAAAGAGCACATGGTAATCTATCTTTTAGTCGGCTGAAATAGTTTCCTAAAGAGTTCCTGCAATCTTTCGGGATTGCGTCCCATGTATATCTGGTTAAATGTGGAATGCTTTTTTGCACTGAACCTGAATAAGTTTAAGGCTTAATCTCTCTCTCTCTCTCTCTCTCTCTGCTTACACTTCTTCTCACTATGTTTCGTTTCTCTGTTGTTAACACAAATGGGGAGTTTTCTAAACAGATACTTGTTATGATTTTTAGTGAATATGAAACACATCCACCTGTTTTACTTTGAGAGCTCCATGTCCTAAGTACTCTCATATTTATACCACCTTTCAATCATTTTTGCACTTAATAAAATAAGTACTGAAACTCTTTTAAAAACGTACACCAATATTGCCAATACATACATTCATACATACATTCACACATAAATACATACATATACATGTGTGTCTAACATGCATACATACATTCGTACATGAATACATACATATACATGTTCGTGTAACAAGAGATAGTGCGATCGAATAGTACAAAAGCAAGAAACGCGAAAATGTGGATTACGAGATAGATCCTCAACTTCTATAGGATCCGAATATAGAGCTAACATGGTGATCTCGAGTGAATAAGGTCTGACTAAATCTTCATATGGGCCATGCTTATATGCTTTCTACCATGGGACTCACTATAAGAACCTTCCTTACAAAAGAGTAATCTCTTGTTTGATATTTGATAGCTTAACTCAAGTTCATAATTCATCCTCCCTGCTTCAATCGGCAAATGGTGTAGGTGGATGGAATATGCAAGAATTACGTTGAATCCATTACCAATAAATTGTAGGAATTTTCTAACATTTTTGAATTGGTGTGAACAACATGTGAGACGGTCATAAGGTTATAATGTGGATAGAGAAGAGAGAGGCCAAAAACTAGACCGGGTCACTAAAATTGTAGTGCTCACATTTTATTATCGGGGTTAACACGAGGGATTAATTTTCATCATTCCATCAAAGAAGACGCCTATTATCATATTATACCATCTCTATCTTCTTAAAGCTAAAGAATCTTCAAGTAAACAACACTTTCTGGTAAGATCTGAGATGTAATTTAAGAATTTTTTACCTTGGAATGAAGACGCAAGGAAAAGTTTAGTATAGCTCTTTCATTACCTAATCTTGCAGATGAAGTGTTCTTATCAATAGTTTTATTTTTGAAAAATGCCTTTAAGAGGTTTCTCCCAAGTTTTTGTTCAACATGAACCTATGAGCTTTCCAAATTGTTAAGGAATAAAGAAAGTTAGGTATTTTTGTATACCATTATGCTTATATTTTATTTAACAAACCATAGATATTACAATGAGTATGATACAATCCAGAAGGATTAAAGATCTAAAGAGAGTGGAGTGGTGGGAGGTTGTGGGGGGTATGGGAGGTGTGGGTGGAGTGGTGGGAGGTTGTGGGTGGTGTGGGAGGTGTGGGTGGAGTGGTGGGAGGTTGTGGGGGGTGTAGAAAGTGTGGGTGGAGTGGTGGGAGGTTATGGGGGTGTGGGAGGTGTGAATGGAGTGGTGGGAGGTTGTGGGTGGTGTGGGAGGTGTGGGTGGAGTGGTGGGAGGTTTTAGGGGTTGTTGGTGGAGTGGTGGGAGGTCCTCACCATTCTGGCACCGATTTAGTTGGTACAAATGGAATCTGATATACGAGCACTAGAGCTCCCTCTTCCACCTTATTGGTCCTTAAGTGTCTGTCATGAGTGTGTTTCCTTTCTTCGTGCTTTTCCTGTAGACTCTCATAGCTGTCTCCCAATATTCCTCCAATGCTACCAATCTTCTAATGTGAGGGTCAACATCAATGCTTTTTGCTTCAATTTTTTTTTCCTGATGATGAATTCGAAAGGGGCTAATGCCTCTTTCCCATAGACTAAAAGAAATTGTCTCTCTCCCGTGGTGCCCCTTTTGGTTGTTCGAAAAGCCCATATTGCACCAATGAGGGCCTGTGCCCATAGTAATATCTTCCGAGTAGCAAATCCTCAAGTGCACTACTCCATGTGGTAATACCTTTATCACTCTATATGGTCCTATCCATTTGGGTGCCAATTTGGTTGAAACTACTGGAATTTGATGCACCAAAACGAAGGATCCTTCGTGTATTTCATTGGACCTAAGATATATGTCGTGTAATCTTTTAGGCTCTTCTTGTGTTACCTGAAGTTTTTGCATTGCTCCTTCTCTGTATTCTTCTAATGCCACCAGTATCATAATGGGAGATTCAATTCCAATGGTTCTGGCTCCAAGTTCTCTTTGGATAATAAATTCGAATGGTGCTAATGACTCTTTTCCATATACTAAGCAAAATGGACTCTCCTAGTGGTTCCCCTCTTTGTAGTTCTGAAAGCCCAAATTGCTTGTAGCCAAAAGCTTTGATGATCAAAAGATAATTTGCACAGCAACCCAATCAAAATCTTAATAGAGCTTTTTTCTTGGCCATTTTCTCTTGGATAGTAGGCACAAGACTTTTTATGAAAAATGTTGTACCTGTCAAATATAAATTGGACCAATTAATTTACAAAATGTGTGCCGCTATCACTTGTGATTTCTAGTGGGCAACAAAATCTTGAGAAAATATGTTTATACAAAAACTTGGCTACTGTTAAAGCCGTGTAGTCCACAGTAGCTTTAGCCTCTATCCATTTAGTTTCATTACATGTGGCCATCAAAATATACTTCTTACCCCCAGGGTGACTAGTTGGACTAATAAGTGCTATGAAATCAAGACCGCATCATTCAAATGGGAGCCATCCTATAGATATGACTAATGGTTGGAAATTCAATCTCGTTGGCGTAGGAGCACATCTCTGACAAATGTGGCATCCATTTAGAGGCCCTTCATTGTGTGCTACCTCCAGCAAAAGATTTACCTCTTCTGGATAAACACACTTCCTCAAGATATCATCCTGACAATATCTATATAAGTTCCCATTTATGAGTGAGTACGCTTTGGTTTTAAGGAGTAATCTTCTCTTTTCTATAGGTGTCAAATACTCTGGGAGTTTTCTAGTAGTGATAAAATTGAGAATTCCATCATACCAATCAGTCTGAGTTGCTACTAGGAAGAGATTAATATCCACCAATTCATCATTAATACATGTTGCCTTCTCGCTCATTACGGTCCTAAATACTTGATGTACCATGTAGTGCTCTCTTCGTGGCTTAATATGAACATCAAAGTTAAATTCTAGAAACAGGAGTAACCATCTCCAAACCCTTCCAGCCACTCTAGGCTTGTTTTTCAAGTACTTCAAGGGCTGATGGTCAGATATGACTATGAAATGTACATCGAGAAGGTAATTTTGGAACTTCTGAAGAGCAAATACAATAGCCAAACCTTCCTTTTCAGTTGTATTATAATTCCTTTCTGCCTTGGTGAGAAGTCTGCTGGCATAGGAGATAGGTCTATCAACCTTGTGTGATGATGGTTGAGCTAGAACCACACCAACAACATGAAGACTGGCATGTATATGCACATGAAACTCTAATGACTAGTTAGGAACACTTAAAAGTGGAGCAATACATAGCCTCAATTTTAGTTCACAAAATGCTCTCTCAGCTTCAACACTCCATGAGAAGGGGACCTTTTTATTGGTAAGCATTGACAAGGGCTTAGCTATTTCTGAATACATTCATATGAGTCTTCTATGGTATCTAGCATGGTCCAAAAAGCTTTGCACTTCCTTTGGGCTTTGTGGAATAGGCATGGAAAGAATAGCTATAACCTTTGCAGGTTCAACCGCTATTCCTTTAGCAGATACTATGTGACCAAGAGGAGTGCCCTTGGTAACCAAAAAATGACATCTAGCAGGATTTAAATTCAAACCTATTTTGAGACATTGCTCAAAGATTTCCTTTAGATTTTCCAAATGATCATGGAAATCCTGGAGTGCTGCTCTTCTATTTGTGCCTGAAAACACTGAAAAGTCATCCATGAAGATGCTCAAAAAGGTTGTTAACCACTTCCCCAATATCAGATACATTGTTGTATTAAATGAAGCTGGTGTATTTTCTAAACCAAAAACCATGCGGATATAGACATAAGTGCCCCATGGAGTGACAAAGGTTTCTTGTCCCTATCATCAGGATGGATCACTATCTGATTGTAGCCACTAAAACAATCCAGAAAGCTATACAAAGTATGTCTGACTACTTCGTCAAGTACTTGCTCTCTGAAGGGTTGAGGAAATCCATCTTGAACCGTTACCTTAATCAAGGTATGAAAATCAACACAGACTCTTATTTTTTCACTATTTTTCTTGGGTACAATAACCATAGAAGAAAGCCGCCTCGAATGTTCTACTAGAACAATTATACCTGCTTCTTCTAATTTTGTAATTTCCAATTTTACCGCCTCTGCATACTTTGGATTGAGTCGATACGGCCTACTTCTTGCAGGCGCAGCTCCCTCAACTAAGGGTAATCGGTGTAATCCAAGCTCCTCTAGTATCCCTGTTAGATCTTTGTAGGACCATGCAAGGACATTTTTGTAAGGAAAAAGTAAAGAAGTTACCTTCTGCAGTAAAGGGGGATAATGCCATAACCAAGAGGCCAAGTGGACTACTTGAGGGTTGTCTATATCCCCTAGATTTACTTCTTGACCATCCTTGAGGTATGTCTGAAAAGGGGAGATCTTCTCTGATTTCAGGCTCATAACTTTCCTTTTCTCATACTTCTATAGTTGTTGCCCCTTCAATGTTTGTACTCAAGTACAAACTCTTATTCTCTAGTTCCTTGTGAACTTCATGGGCGTTTTCTGAAACTCCTTCCTCTTCAACTTCTTCCTCTAGTTCATTGATTTCCACCGTGCAACTTTCTGTACTTTCCATCATCCAATTCAATAATGTATCCTCTTCTTGGGGTAAAGAGGGCATTACCTGAGTGTCCACAGTATACCCAATAGTTCTCCCTGAGTCGAATCCTTCTTCTAATTGTAGTTGTAGTTGGCTATTGCAGTTTGTTGAAATCCACAGTTTGTTTTTCCCCCAATCTTGCAAAGCTTTTGCTTGCTTCAGCCAAGGTCTTCCCAGGAGTAAAGGTTAAGAAGTTTCGTGTGGAAGTGCAATAACAACAAAATCTAGAACAAAGTGAGAACCCTGTACTATAATCAGTACCTTTTCAATAATGCCAACTGGCGCAACTCGATGTTGATCTACTAGGGTAACTATAAATGGTGCCATCTTGGTGGGGTTCAAATTCAGTTTCCTGATTGTGAAATCTGGCATCAAATTAATGCGAGAGCCTCCATCTATAATCACACCTGTGAGAGCTTAATCCTACATAAGAACAGATAACCTTGAGCTTTGGTAGTCTGCCAGGGGTGCAGGAGGAAAATGAACCATGAAACCATTTATGCTAGCTGGTTGGCTCAAGCAAGAAGAGTGTACTATATTTAATAAGTCACTTCTTATTTTTTAATCCATCTTTATGAGTTCGTATAGACTAGCCTTGTGATAAATACCTTTCAAGATGTGCTAAATGTTTACCTCATGTGTGTCTTCTTGTAGACTTGTTGGTTGGTCCCTTAGTGAAGTGGCCATCCTTTCATAAGCTCCTTCAATATTTGCTTGGTCCTTCCATCCAACCTTCTTTTCCTCCTCTTTATCCTGGAGTCCTTCTTGTTCCTCTCTACGGGTTGTTGCCGCTTGTCTGGCTCTAGTCATCATGGGCATTGAAGAAGATAAAACAACATAGGACTGAGTGGTCATACCTTCTACTTGTGGGGAGACTGCAATCATATGAATTGGAGTGGGGCGGCTTCTTCGGCAATCTTTGGTATAATGATCCTTGGCCTGTAGACAATGCTGACAAGGAGGTGCATCTTCTAGAAGGCAGCACCTATTTTGCATATGGCCATACTCACCACAATGATAGCACATTGATGGCCTATTATATCTAGGCTTCGTTGTACGATCCTTCTCTCTATAAGGTGCATTTGAAGTACTAGAATAATATGAATCCAGAGCTTGAGGGTTACCTCGTTGCTGTGTACCCTTGAGGTAGTAACAGTCTCTAGCTTCATGGCCATTCTTTCCACAAAATTGACAGCTTACCATGTTAGGACAATTAGCATTGGAGTGTCCATTCTTGTTCCATATTGTACACCAAATCTACCTTCTTATATCTTGAGTGGTCGGCAAATCTTCTAACTCGCGGTGAAGTTGGGCTACTTCATAATCAGTGCGACACAGCGGTGGCAAGACCTTCTCTTCTTGGTGATCTTGTTGCATTCTCAATGCCTCTAGTTCTTTCCTAAGTTGCCCAATAGGGTCTAGTTCTGCAACATAATTTGATTGTGTATCCCCTTCAAAATGTTGCCTAGCTTCTTCAATGCATGATGCTGCTACAACAAAATCATTGAGGGTTGCACCCAATCTAAGAGACTCATGTAGCTTCTGCTGAGATGACATGGGCAAAGCTTTTTCTATACATTTTTTAACCAAGAAATCACGTGGAGCATGTGGAAGACATGCAACAAGTGCTTTTGTCCTAGTGTGAAGTTCATGGAAGGATTCACCTGATCTTAACCTTAGGTTCTATAGCTGGTCTAGAGCTCTTTCCAAGGAGTCACTAGGTCGAAATGTCTATGAGAATGCTGTCTTCAGAGCCTCCCATGTAGCAAAATGGCCATCTGCATATTGACTGTACCATTTGTCAGCAAGCCCTTCCAATGTGGATGGGAAGAGTGCCAGCATTGCATCCTTTCTATTCTGCAGACCTCATCCACGGCATAAGGAGATGAACCTCCTCACATGATCATCAGCATCCTCATAAGCTTGTCCCTTGAAGGTAGGGAACTTGATATTGAGTCTGGAGAGTGAATGAGAGAGATCCTCCATTTGCACTAGTGTTTCCTCTGACGTATTTGAGGAGAAGTCTAATGTTCTCCTATGCTTTTCCTTTGACAGTGGTGTCGCACCCAAATCAATCCATAAATTTAAAGGAGGTAGAGGGCATGTTCGTTCACTAGTCGAAGATATAGTTGATTTGTTAAGGCTCCTTCATAAACGAAGAGGCTCCTTATTTTCTCGCGTATGGGTCATGTACCTACTTGCAAAATGCAATAGGGCAAAAAATAATGGAAAAGGACTATTTGCTATGCTCAGGGCCTCTTATAGAAATGCAAGTGTCCCAGCAGGCATGGCAAACTATAGAGGAGGTACTGGGGTATCTGCTTTTAGCAAGAGCATGCAACATACACTTCCAATACTTCGTGTACTTAAGGGAGGTTCTCCTTAGGGAAATATACCCTTGAACAACACGTAGATAACAATAATTGCACAATATTGTAAATACTCAAAAAGAAGATTACTAACAAATGAGAATAGTGAAGGCTGGAACCACTTAGTTGGAATAGATGATTACACTTTAAGCAAAAGAAATGCTATAAAACTTGATACTCTAGGCTAATGTGCCACTCCGTGACTAATCAGAATCAATACAAGTGATTCGTCCAATAAAATGAACACAACTAGGCGAAGACTTGCACTGCTCAGTACAAAGGTATGAAGACTTGCTCTAATGAAAGAGCATGGAAATACCACTGACTCAAACTGAATTACAAAACCAAGCCACTTCTTTACACTACAATGCTATTAGCCCTCCACCAGGAAGCCCACGCTCTGTATCCTTGCCATAGAGTGACTTCCTACAGTATGCTTGTAGCCACAGAGTGCAAAGAGAGGACCAAAAGAGATGTCATAATTAAGATCTATACCTGTCTGTGTGTGTCCCCCAATGAGAAGTAGTCCATTTCTTTTATAGGCTCCAATAATCCAAGAGGGCCTTGCCGATTTCTCACATCCACTGATTATGCACTGATTGATTGCCCCAGAAGTGGAAGGGTAGATCAAATATGCCAGCAGTCGTGAATTGGATCCTCAAAAACAGACAATCCTCATGAATGGTTGGCGGCAACACTCATTTATCCACTTATACTTTTACAACTTACACATTTACTATCGCTTTTGAATGAAAGCTAAGATCCTCATTATGTGCCACCCGTGATATTGGACTGACCCTCAAAAGCACATCCTTCACATAATTCATATAATTCTTGTAGTGGCTTGTGACCCTTACATATTGAGTGGTAGGAGATGGTGGGTGGTGTGGGTGAAGTAGTGGGAGGTTGTGGGTGGTGTGGGAGGTGTGGGTGGAGTGGTGGGAGGTTGTGGGTGGTTTGGGTGGAGTGGTGGGAGGTTGTGGGTGGTGTGGGAGGTGTGGGTGAACTCGTGGGAGGTAGTGGGTGGTGGGGGAGGTGTGGGTGGAGTGGTGGGAGGTTGTGGGGGTGTGGGAGGTGTGGTTGGAGTGGTGGGAGGTTGTGGGGGGTGTGGGAGGTGTGGGTGGAGTGGTGGGAGGGTTTAGAACTTCCTCATTGAAGATGAATAACTATAATGATCTATCCCCATCATGATGAAATTTCAAAAAGGTCACCCAGGCCTGTCGGCCAAGGTGGTAAACTCGTGGAATTCATCACTGTAGCACGCGTGCAGCCCATAACATCTGAGGTCATCAAAGACTTGTTATTGCCTCAAACGCGTTGAATTTATCAGCGTATCGTGCTACGATTGGCGAGAGGCCGCAGAGGGAGGGATGGGAGGTTGAGGGAGGCTACAGGTGGGGGGAAGATGGAGGCATGGGGGCTTGGGAAAGGCGGCAGGTGAGGGGAGAGCTTGGGGGGGTTGCGGGAGGTTGTGGGCGAGGGAATGAAGGAGGCATAGGTGGGGGGGGATGCGGGAGGCTGCGGGTGGGGGAAAAGGGAGCATGAGGGAGGGCTACGGGGTTCATGGGCGGGAGTAGGAGGGGATGTCGGGGGGGAAGGCTGCTCATGAGTGTATGGGGGGTGGCAGTGCTGGAGCAGGAGAGGATGGCGGGGGGGAAGAGAGGGAGCTACGGTGGCTGCGGGGATGGTGGGTGGGAAGAGGAGGGAGCAGCAGGCGGGCTGGCAGTGGGGATAGCAGGGGTATAGGCGGGGATGGTGGGGGATGTGGCGGGGGAGAGAGAGAGAGAGAGAGAGAGAGAGAGAGAGAGAGAGAGAGAGAGAGAGAGAGAGAGAGAGAGAGAGAGAGAGAGAGAGAGAGAGAGAGAGAGAGAGAGAGAGAGAGAGAGAGAGAGAGATGCTGCGAGGAGAGAGAGAGAGAGAGAGAGAGAGAGAGAGAGAGAGAGAGAGGGAGATAGAGAGTAGCGCATGGGTGGGCGGAGAGAGAGAGAGAGAGAGAGAGAGAGAGAGAGAGAGAGAGAGAGAGAGAGAGAGAGAGAGAGAGAGAGAGAGAGAGAGAGAGAGAAAGAGAGAGGGAGAGAGAGCTGCACGGAACTACAACATGTAAGAGGGTGGAAGGTTATAATGTGGTGGGGAACTACATGTAAGACGGTCATAAGGTTATAATGTGGATAGAGAAGAGAAAGGTCAAAAGCTAGATGAGGCCATCGAAATTGTAGTGCTCACATCCTATTATAGGGGTTTACACGAGGGATTAGTTTTAATCATTCCATCAAAGAATACGCCTATTATCATATTATATCCTCTCTATCTTCTTAAAGCTAAAGACTCTTCAAGTAAAGAACACTTTCTAGTAAGATATAAGATAAAATTTAAGAATTCTCTACCTTCGAATAAAGATGCAAGGAAAAGCTTAGTATAGTTCTTTGATTACCTAAACTTGCATTTTTACTTTTTTGATATTCGCTTCAGCCATCATCTAATCTTCCAGTTCTAAATTCTTACACAAATTAATCAGTTTATTTTCTATCTTTTTTCTCACCACCCAATCGTTCTTTTCACCAAGATATTATTGGTACTTATCTATGTATACTTAGGCCGTCTTCATTTATCTGGCTTACTAGAAAATTATGCCACTCTACCCTCGATGTTTGTAATGCATGGGCGACTTCAAATTGGTGAACTACATGACTCTTGAATAAAGTTGCTTGATCTACTGATGATTTTCTATCTTCTAGAAACGCTTTAAACGTTGCTTCTGCCTTATCTAGGCTATTTGCAAGGTTTGACGTAAACGGGATTTGCTCTTTGAAGTCAAAATACTTTAAGAGCTTCTATCGCTTTCATGAGTACGTTGTTCGCATTTCAGTTTTTCGAACAAACCTTATCAAACTGTTTAGGCAACGAATTTATTGTCAAGTCATTCGAGACCCTAATATTTCAATTTCTCCTAGTGAATCAACCTTTCAAATATATGATATAAGATTCTTCTTACTGGGAAGCATGGGCTTACTGGGAAGCATAGGCTTGATATTATCTATAGTACAAAAGTTTAGAAATCTGACAGAACGACAAGTCGTGTTCCTAGCAATGGTAGAGCTTCTAGCATTGATGATTTAAACTTTGATTGTGGTATTGTCTTCACCACCTTAAAAAACTTTACATGTTTGATATTATCTTCTAGAGGCAATGACAATTTTTGTAGTGTGAAGTTTTGTATCCCATGTTCGTGTAAGGCATAAATATAAGCTCCCATACTTCTTTTGCTTTTCCATAGGATTAGTTTTAGTACTGCAAAAGGAAATGAAATCAAATGCAATTTCTATCCTACCTCCATTGCCAAACCATTTCGTAGTTTTCCATGCATATATACAAAACCTTAAGAGAACACCAAAGGATTAACACGATTCGAAATTTTTCTTTTAATGGGAAGAAACGAGTACAATGGTCCCATGACATTGTTAGCTGTGATCAGATTTTATCTCCAACATGACAAGAAGATAATGAAAGTTCAACTCCTATCATTAACAATCGTTTTCAGCAAAGTACGTGTATGGATGTAATATCTTAGATACCAAATATTCGAAAAACATTTAAAGCTACGTATAAACTATGCCTCGAATATGCAATCTCCACAAAGGTCTCAAGAATGCATTCAGAAGTTGGGCGACATATTTTCAAACATATGTGAACATTATGGTGCAATCATAGTCAATCCCTTGAAGCAGAATGCAAGGACCAAGCACTTCAAGTCACGATGGCCCGAAGGCCAAGTGCATTATGGGAGAAGACTTAAGCTAGAAAAGATAAGTGGAAGTCTTGGATAGTTGGCCGAACCCATGGTGCATTGTTGTGAATATCGGTGATCTATTGCCATTAAAGACAAGATGGTTCTACATTGCCACATATGTCCAAAGCCCATGTACATGAGCACACGAAATGGGGGAGGTGCAACATAGTGTGGATGGATCAAGGGCCATGAATGTACATGACATGCCATGAGATTAATGGGGATGCTCCTCTTGCCGAGCCTTGATCCATTACCCAAGGGGCAACCGATGTCCTCCTCCAAAACGAGGAAAGGAAGGCTCAAGATATATGCGAGTAGTGTGTTGTTTCCAAGACGTTGGAAGGTAAGAGCGTCTAGATTTTGTCGTTGGACACCCTTAAATATAGAGCTCCAAGTAGGCGAGACTTTCCCTCTGTTATGCTCCTAAAGTCGTCTACAGTTGATAGGCTAACTCACTTATATCCGAGTGTTCGATTGGATGGTCCGATATAACTCACAGGATGTAACCGCCTTCGATTCCTAAAGTGGAGTCCAATGTGAGAAATCAAGAACCATAGATACGCACAGGCCCGTAGGCGGGAAGTGCAAAGCAAATTGTCCACACGCATGTATATTCATTATTATTCAGCATTCATATAATACATGAATTGTGTCATTACAAGAGGCGTGATGCCTTATTACTGAAAGTCATGATCTTTAGCTGATTCGCTGGTGACAAGTAAACCACGTGTTGTTCGTTAGGCCACCAGCACCAACACTCCCCCTTAACGGCAACACAGGGAGTAATAGTAGGTGTTACAATTGTGATGTATCTTATAATCCTAGATGTTTAGTACATAGTATGAATTTATCAGCAGCCAAGGATGTAGTTAATAAGTCAGTCCACGTAATATGTGTGGACACATAACTGAGATGGATTTTCTTTTGCTCCACAAGTTCTCTGATGAAGTGGTACTTCCGATCAACATGTTTTGTCTTTTCTGAATGTTTTGGATTGCTAGCTAAATGTATACAGGACTGATTATCACACATAATCTTCAAGGGAATCATACGCATTGGAAGTAACTCCTTCAGCAGAGTTTGTAGCGAGATGCCTTCTTTTGTTATCAATGCTATGGCCACAAACTCAGCTTCTGCAGGAGACAAAGCTACAAAGGTTTGTTTTTCGCAAAACCAAGCCACCGCACCACCTGTCAACAAGAAAACACCACCATCAGTTCATTTTTGAGAATCAATCCCCCCCCCCCCCCCCCCCCCCCCAATCACAATCTGACCATCTAAGAAGTTAGAGAGGTGGACCAAGATTGAGAGAACCTGTATAATGAATACCATAGAATTTAGTGTGCTGGAGATATCTAAGACACCCCTTTAACGAATACCAATGCGTGAGTGAGGGATTGTACATATAATAGGATAGGTAGTTAATATCAAAGCACAGGTGGAAACGAGACAGGAAACAAGATAACGGAACTTGCCGATTAGTGGACCAACCAATGATAAGACTCAAAGATGCTTCGAAAGTAGAATCGGAGGGGGCGTCATAAATGGAGTACTTAGTTTTGAGAGCTAATGGGGTATGGATAGGTTTGACATTGTCAAAAGCATAAGTGTGTAGGAGATCTGTAGCAAGATTTAATTGGTATTGGTGTAGATTTTCCGGATTTCTATCAGGAACAATATGCATGCCAAGAAAAAAGGTAAGTGGTCCAATATCAAAGGTAGAAAAAGCAGAACGTAGTTCAACTTTGGTGGTCTTGATAGAGGTCCGAGTGCTGCATAAGATGGCAATATCATTGATATAAAGGGCAATAATGAGTAAAAGAGGTGGAGTGTGGCGAATGTACATATTAGAATCTGAGAGTAAACGGGTATAGCCTTGGGAGATCATGAAATCATTAAATTTGTGAAACCATAGTCTCGGGGATTGTTTGAGTCCATATATTGAGCGATGCAATTGCCAAACTTAATCACGGTGTTTGGAAGAGACAAAATGTTGTGGCTGTGACATATATAATTCATCAGGCAGGTCTCCATGAAGGAAGATTGTTTGAATATCTAGATGATCAACTTCAGGGTTGAACCCAACCGCCAAAGCAAAGAGCACTTGAAGAGAGATGAGGCAGACAACAGGTGAAAAGGTATCGTGATAATCAAACCCGGGTACTCGGGTGTATCCACGTGCGACTAAAAGGGCTTTAAATCGTGCAATTGTATCGTCTGGGTTATATTTTCGTTTGAGTAATGAACAACAGGAAATAGGGGTTCGATCAGATGGTAAAGGAGTGAGAGTCCAGGTCTTGTTGTGGAGGAAGAATTGATACTCCTCTTCCATGGCTTCATGCCACACGAAGGCATCAGGGCCATTAAGAGCTTCACAATCCTTTAAGGGGTCATCAGGAAATAAGGCGATATCTTCTAAATGTAAACAATCGGGAAAGGAACAATGCGAGAAGGACTCATCCGAGGGCGCAATGGGCAATGGGCTACTATGTTCATAAATATCAGAGTGTCCGAAATCATGCATCCATAATAGATGTGGTAGGGCAAGGTCGAGGACGTGAGGCTCGTGGGCCATGAGCACCCCAATGAGGAAAATGGCCGGTTGAATTAGGTCTAGTAAGTGAGAGGGCATCCAAATCTAAGACACGTGGAGTCACGAAAGCCCCGTGAATGGAGGTCTGAGAAGGGGTAGGTGTCATAAGGGGTCCAAGTGGTAGACTAGCTGGGATAGGAGCAGGTTGCGAATCTCGTATATGTGGATATTGGATGATCGAAGCGCAACAGTGTTGTGTGCAGGACTTTGCTTAGAAAAGCGTGTAGGGGTCATAGATGGTGGCACTTCATGGATTGAAGTTGTAGGCTTGCCTAGTAAAACACCTTCGTCAAAGATAACAGTGTGAGAGAAAAAGAAACGACGAGATTGTGGGTCATACAACCTGTATCCTTGGACACCAAAGGGCTCACCATAGCCAACATAAACAGCTCTTATGCAGCGAGTAGAAAGCTTATGTCGATGGGAGGGTGCAATGTATGCATATGCAGGTGATCCAAACACATGAAGTGTGCGATAGTTAGGGGAATGCCCTTACCAAAGGGTGTATGGAATAGCTTTGACAGGTTTGCAATAGGTCAAGTTAAGAAGATAGCATGAAGTCATGAGAGCGTCTTGCCAAAAGGAGTCTGGTAAACGAGTAGTTTTTAGGAGAGCTAGACCCATGTCTAGGAGAGTGCGTTTACTGCATTCAGCAATGCCGTTTTGTTGAGGTGTGTCAAGTACATTGAGAGGATGGAAGTCTTGAAAGGCCCGTGAGGTAAACTCCCAACCATTATCAGTCTATAGAGCTATGAAAATTCTAAGATTTAGTATAGTTTAGCGCCATCACTCGTGGGTTAACATGGCCCAATTCATAATGTCACAAAAGTGTCGTTGATTGTTCTACTGTTCTTGATTCACAATGATTCACACAATGGCCATAACATGTTTGCCCTAACAAATACAAGCACGCGATTTGAGGGAAATGAACTTTCGTTATTGTTCCTGAGGGGGAAGTATGTTCAATAACACATGCCGAGTGTGTGAAGGTAAGAGTAACAGCAGGGGAGGTAATCTTGAAGATGGATATTAAGTTCCTTCTGAGATTGCAAACATAATACACATCACACAAGGAGATAATTTGTCCGCTTGATAACACAATTGTGGTTGTGCCAATGCCCTCTCCAAATTGTGTTAAATTGTTACCAAAGGAACCTTGAATGGAGTAGATAATGGGCGATAGCTGTGCAGACAACCTAAATCTGATGTAAGATGACAAGTTGCGCTCAGATCCTGTATCCAAGCATTAGTAGAAAGGTTCGGCTAGGGTAGAAAGTCCATGAAGGCGATGACAGATTCACAATCGCTCTCATCTGTAATGTAGCTAGGTGTGTCAACTGTGTGTGCATGATGAGCATGTCGATAAGAATGCCCCGTCTTGCGACGTGGGGTCACTTGTCTGTAGGGAGGGGTATGCACAGAGAATCCTCTTTGGAAATTCGGACATGGGCAGAATTTCTCACGTGTAAATCTTCGAAAGGGAGCTTTTGACACAAGATGACGCTCAAAGCATTTAGGTGATGGAAATTGCCTAAAATTAAACCGGTGAGGAGGGCCTTGTTCAAAGGCCATAGCGAGCTTAGGCATGGAAGATGATGATACAGAAGAGGATGGAGCAGCAAGAAGAGAGGTCTGGGATGCTTTGCGTAAAGCAATTTCTTGCATAATGAGGCACAAGGGTCGGTACAATTAACTGTGCTTGCAAAGACTGAGAAGAAACAAAACTCTGAAAAGATGCAGGTAAGGTAGAGAGTAACATTACAGATTGAACTGATATTGGCAAGTCCAGGCCGGCAAGTACAACGTCATCCAATTTTAGGTGCCATTGTTGAATAAACGCTTTTGGGGAGTCCCTTTCTCTCATGTTTAAGGAGAGCAATTGTTTCAAACAATGTACCTGATGTGCGACCGAATGATATTCCTATGTCGCCTCCAAATGTCTCTATATATCGTGAGCTAACTTCATCAACCACACCGTCTGCTTTATCCAATCGGTCATGTGCAAGAAAAGTTCCAAGCGAGGAGTTAAATCTTTCCGTTCCATCAACAATGTGCAGCACCTGCATCTTCTGCAAGATCATGCGCATGGTTAACTTCTAGGGTTGGAAGTTACCAGCATGAAGTTTGTCCATCCTGTAGGACCATGGTCATCAGTCACAGTTAGCAACGACAATCACGAGCGTGGTTAGGCAGGCTTAGACACTCCGGCTTCTAGATACCATGTGAGAAATCAAGAACCATAGATACGCAAACGACCGTAGGCGGGAAGTTCAAAGCAAATTATCCACGCACACATATGTTCATTATTATTCATCGTCATATAATACATGAAGCTTGTCCTTACAAGAGGCATGATGCCATTATAGAAAGTCGTGATCTTAAGCCGATTTGCCGCTGACAAGGCAGCCACGTGCTGTCCGTTAGGCCACGGGTGCCAACATCCAGTTCATAAGCTAAAGACACACCAGTTTCACCGATGCCTCGCCCTGTTTGCAGCGACGTCTACAATTTGTCCGAGAAGCAGACTCCTAAGTTCGTCGAAGAAGCTTTTGAGGTTTCCTAGATACATGGAAGACGGGTCTGCCGTGTACTTCACCATTTCTAACAATACCGTCGATGATCTGTACTAGTGGTCCAAAATTTACTTGCCTCTTTGAAACATTTCATTTTCCTTTTTTGCATCCGTCATCGGCCTTCATTACATGCACAGTTATTCGGAGTTCCTATATAATTTGTTGCAGTGCCCTCCCAAAATCACCCTCAGCTTTTTATTCTGTGCTTGAGAATACATTATGCTTCGCCATGCGCTGTTTTCTCCTCCATTTCGCTTTTATTTCTGTCTACCTCTACAATGGTATGTATGTCATCAAAGATCTCTCCTCTTTGCTCCAATTCCTTATTCATAAAGTCTTTCCACTGTTTTCTTGCTTCTAGTGCGTTTTCTCTTTTCGTTTTCCTTTGATTCTGCAATGATACGTAGGAGGCTTAGTAGATTTCCATCGCAGGATGCTCGGATGTTTCTGCAGCTTGCACCACGTATACAGTGAAGTCTGGCGAAACGTACTATGCAATATCCCAAAGCCGTGGGATCTCGCATCAACTGTAATAACCTCCAAATTGGTCCGGTTGTCTGCGTCTCACAGCCGACCAGCAGCAGCCCTCCCTCCGGCTCCTGCACAACACATACAGTCAAGTCTGGGGACACCTGTATGCCATCTCCCATGCGAATGGTATATCTCTTTCAAATTTCCAGAGCTGGAACTCCGGAATCAACTGCAATAATCTTCAAATTGGCCAGAAAGTCTGCATATCGCAGCCTTCAGGATCATCTTCCTCGTCAAATTACAATGGAAAAATCTTCCGACAGTATATCGGTGCTCTTTACAATGGAGTGAAGTTCACCGACGTGCCTATAAACACCGGGGTCAGTTTCCACTTTATCCTTTCCTTGGCGATCGATTACACCTCGTCCGCGTCACCTACTAACGGTCTGTTCCATATCTCCTGGCAGAATTCCGTGCTTACTCCTGCGGCAGTTCAATCCGTTAAATCGCAGTATAGCAATGTGAAGGTTATGGTGACCTTCGGCAGAGACAACATTTCAGGCCACCCAGTCCAATTTAGAGCAAGTTGTGTAAATTCGTGGGTATATAACGCAGTTTCCTCCCTCACTAGTTTGATATCCCAATAGCATGTGGATGGGATCGACATAGAGTACGAGCATTTCGACAGTGTGTCTACTGACACATTCGTGTCCTGCATAGGTCAACTCATCCAACAGCTAAAATCCTCAGGACTGATATCTGTTGCATCCATAGCTCCTTTTGATGGAGTGCAAAAAGAATACAAAGTTCTGTCGGATCAATATAATAACGTGATTGATCTTGTCCACTTTCATTTCTATTGGTATGCCTCAAGCACGTCTGCATCACAATTTGTGAGCTACTACAACACAGCCGCGGTTACATAGGGCGGTGGGGCCAAGGTGCTTGCGAGCTTCAGCACTGGAGGTGTAGGCCCGGCGCCGTCCACAGCACTTTCAGCCATCCAACAGCTTAAGTCTAATGGTCCGCTGCCAGGCATCTTCATCTTCAGCGCTGACGGCTCTTATGCCGCATCTATCTTCCAGTATGAACGTTGACATCTAGCTAAGCATGACACTTGTACCCTCTTCTGTATGCTTTTAAGTAACTACATATTCTTAGAATCAAATCCTCATTCAGATTTCCGTATATATATATATATATATATATATAAAGAGAGAGAGATTAATACAAACATACATAAAGTATACATATACATGTGTGTAGCATCCATACATACATATATTCATACATAAATACATACATATACATGTGCCTGTAAGAACAGATATTGCGACCGAATAGTAGAAAAGCGAGAAACGGGAAAATGTAGAGTGAGAGATAGATCCTCAAATTCTATAGGATCCGAATATAGAGCTTACATGGTGATCTCGAGTGAATAAGGTCTCACGAAAGCTTCATATAGGCCATGCTTATATGATTTCTACCATGGGACTCACTATAAGAACCTTCCTTATAAAAGAGTAATCTCTCGTTTGATATTCAATAGCTTAACTCAAGTTCATAACTCTTCCTCTCTGTTTCAATCTGGGCATGGTGTAATCGGATGCAATATCCAAAACTTACCTTGAATCCATCACCTATAGCGCTCGTGCGGTTATGGTGCTCTTCGATTATCTATAGAGACGACTAGAGAAAAACGAGAGACTTCTGAAAAAAACGCGTATCGATGGTGGTGATCTATATTAGAAAACTTATTTTTGCTTTTACATATATTGGCACGTGGCCACGTCATCAAATCGCCCCCTCAAACTTAGAATGTGCTTGACTACAAAATGAAAGAAATACATATGTCTATATAAGATGAAATAACATGAAATGAAATCTAAGTACAAACTAAAGCTTTCTAATGTCTAAAGCTTCTCTGAAGTAGATTAACTTCTCTTTGGGAAGAGCTTTGGGGAAGATGTCCGCCAGTTGTTCTCTAGTGCTGATGTGAATCAACTCCACTTCTCATTCGATGACCTTCGCACGAACAAAATGATAATACTTCGATGTGCTTTGATCTCGCATGACAAACTAGTTTCTTTCATACCATTATGCTAGTCACATTGTCACAATATATGACCACCTTTCCATCGATGTAAACTCCCATGTCTTCAAGTAGGTACTTAATCCATGTTGCTTCACAAACGGCTTGTGTAATGCCTCTATATTTAGCTTCGGTACTTGATAAAGTGACAGTTGGTTACTTCTTAATACTCCACGAAATGATTGCACTTCCAAGCGAAACTGAAAATCTCTCTCTCTCTCTCTCTCCCCCTCCCCCTAGTGACACCCTAATCTTCTCCGGGCTATTGACTAGCACCTTCAGCTTGAGCTATTGATCACTGATGTATGGATCTTCTTTAGGTGATGGAGTTCCCTTGAGAAGTTAGTCAATAAAATTAAGGGGTTACAGTTAGGATAAAATTTCATTATGAATTTCCAAACTAGTCTTTTATCAAGGTTAACCTAGGGTTTCTTTTTGTGAGGGCAATGCACATCAAATCAAAGGTTCTATTTACTTTATGTGCCAAAATCCTAGGCTTTTCTAGGGTGTTAGGTAGGTTTTCATGGGATAAAGGCTAGTATTTCAGGGGTTAGAACATGTTAATGAGCTTTATACAAATATATAAGTCTAATGTAACTAAAATGAAATGGTTTCGCATCGCATAAACATTTAAGTTAATCAAAACTTGGACAATCTAAAATTCTTATAATCTTCTTGTAGTCAAAGCACCACATCATAGCCTAAAAAACAAATAGATAAATTGGAATAAAAAATTGATGCACACTCCCCGAGGAAATTGATACAAGCCTTTTAGCTATCGAGCAAGGAAATTCAGTTGGCATATGTATCAACTAATATGCAATGTGTAGACTTATTGATCAAAGCACTTGATGGTACTAAGCTTTTCAGGTTTAAAGCTATGATTGGATTCCAGGACATTCAAGAGGATTGATGAAGTCGACCAAGCCAAGATGTTTTGGCTTGAGGTGGAGTTGTTGGTGCACGTGGCAAGCCTACACACTTGGCTAGGCATGAGAAGACTTTATGTGCAATTGATTGAACACCCATGAGAACCATTGCTATAGATTCTTTATCCTTTACCATTTGTAAAAGTCAAATTGACTTGGAGGAATATTTATAAATGGCACTGAACTCGTGGCGTTAGTTAGAATGTAAAGCTATGAGTTCATTTGGAGAGAATATCTCCTAGATTAGGGGATCACTTTTTCTAGAGAGAGCCAAATTTGAATTCAAATTCAAATTTGAAGTTAGCTTCTATAAAAACAAGTTATAAAATCTCGCGGGGTACGACTCCAATTCTGAGCCTCTAGTTGATCACACTGTAGAGAGTGTTTGGCTCACTTTGTAGCCTATAGTTCTCACTATCATTGGGAGGAAAGTGCCTCAAAGTGATCACTAGTCGTTCTCTGCAGAGGTCCAAAAAATTGGGGGTAATGCTACACTTGCGAAATTGGGAGGAAAGTGCCTCAAAGTGATCACTAGTCATTCTCTGTAGAGGTCCAAAAAAATCGGGGGTAATGCTACACTTGCTAAATTGATTTCACAAAAGAGAGGAGACCATACAAGTTGAAGCACATAGAGAGGAGACCATACAAGTTGCTATAACTTGTATGGTCTCACTTAGAAAAACTCCATAGGACATGCGGAAACAGAGGAGAACATACAAGTTACTGCACCAAGAGAGGAGAGCATTCAAGTTGTTGGATCCTGGTGAGCCTCTGACAATTCATACAAGAAAACGAGGGAAGAAAACACTTCTTAAGTGAAATATACATGAAGCTAATTCAACTATTGGGAAGGAAACTAGCTAGAAGGTAAAGCTTTTGCCAAAGGTGGATGCCCATCACCTTTTCCTCTTTCCAAAGCTTCAAGAAAATAAAATGGGTCTCGGTCCATGAAGCCTTTATGTCTAGGTAGTTCAAGGTTCGGTCTCCATTTGGCTCTAAGGTACTAAGCAAATCACTCTTCATCAAATTCTATCATCCTTGAATTATGTAATTTCATGGTATTTTGGTAAAATGTAGTGCTCCTCCTTAGTTGAAGATAGTTCAATTAGTGCCACATACAAATTGGTGCTTTTTCATCCTCATGTTTGTGGTCAAATGTGGACACCTTCAGTTGGGAATAATCTATACTTAGTGAATTCCATTAAGGAAGTTTTCAAGCATGTAGGCTTGTATTAATTGAAAACAAAGTCGAATTTGCTTATGTGCCTTAAGAGCTCCTAGTTATGGTTCACAATCTATCACCATGTTAAATGAGAACCCACTCTGATCGCAAAAGAGGGGGTATGCATCTTTTGAGTTTAATGCATATTTGTCGAGTGTATGATAAAGCATCTATGTAGAATTCCCTATACACCTCAAAGAAATGATGTTGTTGAATGGAAGAACAAGTCTCTCATGGAAATGGAAAGGTTTATGGTCAAACATAAAGCTTTAGCATATAACTTTTGGCTTGCACTTGTTATGTGTGCACCATATGTACCTAGCACGTGTCCTACAAAAGAATTGTAATCCATCACTTCATATGAGGCCTTGGATGGTTGCAAGCCACCTTTTCCACATCTACATGTTTTTGAGTGGTTGAAATATGCATTGAGCATAAATAACAATGAAAAAACTAGATGATAATGTTGTGAACTTTGTTTTTATTGATATAGTTCTAAAAGCAAAGGATGTAATCTCTATCATTCATAGAACAAAAACATTCTAGTTAGTTGTGATGTTGTTTTCATAGAAGATGCAATTCATCCTTACTTTCATGTACCAAAGAGCATTGGTTAGTTTCAAGGATGTTTATGGACTCTCCTACCTCTTTTTACAACTAGAATCTCAATTGCATGTCCAAATAAGGCCATTTCTTACCTTTTATAGGTAGAAAATGACGATATAAAACAGCCCATTTTTAAGCTACATTTACATGATGCACTTGATGATGAGATGGCATACGTAGAAGACACAAAATCTATGCCTCAATAGCTAGTATATAATTTGAAAGATAGCAAATCGGATGCACCTTTCTAATATTGTACTTGTTCAGGCTCTCATAATGACTCCTTTGTATGAAATTGCGATGCAATGGTTGTATCTAGTCTTTGTGATGGAAATGATCCTATTAGTTTTAATGAAGTAGAAAATTGAAAAACTTGGATGAATACTATGACATCCGAATATGATGCTATTATGTAGAATAATACTCTATCTTCATGTGATTTTCGTCTAAGAAAAAAGTCCTTTTGCATTAAACGGATATAGAAGATGGAACGTATGCATGAAGGAACAATTGATTTTGATTAGATCCGTAGCTACACAAGCCAAATGACCATTGTTCCTATGATTTCTACACTAGCAACTCATCATGCTTGGAATTCACATTATTTGTATGTTAAAACTTTATTTTTGAATGGTGATTTTTGAATGGCGATTTGCACACTAGTTGCTCAGTGATCCTGATGAGAGGCATATTGGCAAAATTAATGTTCAATTGCATGCCATTTTTCATATCTAATGTTGAATTCAATGAGATCACTTTGACTTATGTGTCTACACAATATGTTGTTCTAGATGTTCGCAAAAGAATTTAACTATAGAGAGGTTTTAAGCTTTTTAAAAAGATTTGGCCTTACTTTCTTTTGTGGATGAATTTATTTCCACATGACTTGGAACTTCCTTATACATGCATTTTAGCTACCCATCAGTCCTAATGGGGATTTGTTGATATATTTTGGGTAGTGATGTGTGTGAACACCCTTGGGACCATCAAAGCACTTTCTTCCCTTGTAAGGATGTTTTTTCCCACTACTTGTATATATTTTTATAACCCTAAGAGATTAGTTATCTTTGTACATTCACTTGGTAAAACATTTAGTATTGTGTTGTGTTCCAAGGTTCTTCTTCTTCCTTGTGTTGTCTGTCTCCTTCCATAGACCTCAAAATCTAAAAAGGATAACACTTAAGAAGACCTCAATCATTAAAGAACTCACATATATTTCAAGCTAGATTTATTCTTTCACTCTCAATTTCAACTAAAAGTAGTATCAGAATAGTGGATGACAAGGCATCTAGGCCTTGAAAGACTATTAAGCAGGTTACATGATCATACAAGAACTCCACCGAGAGGATTTAATACTCTTTGATTGAAAATATTTGGAATGTGATATGGATGATAGAGATATGGTTAGGAAACCTTTGAATCATATGAGGGACCTTGGAGGCACTTCCTTACTATTGGTATAGTGCACACCAATTTTTCTATAAATATACATCTGTAATTGAACTCTACTAAAATGTTTCATTAAAATTGTATATCATTTCATAATTGATCATTTTTCTTTGGCTCCTAATTCTTTGCAGTTCAAAATTCTATTTGTTTTATCTAATTCTTTAGCACTTTACACTTCTAGTTATCTATAGTTGGTATGTTATAGAACAATAGAGCTAGACTTGAATTTTTGTTCCTCATATTTCTGAAAATCAATTCCAAGGGAGGAAACACATTAGCGATCAATCACTTAAAACTAACCTAGGGACCGATTATTTCAAGTTAGTATTTCCTAGAGGTCAAATGGACTATACAAGTCACACTCAAGTCAAGACTATGTGGGGGAGAATTGATGGTGGGATGACCATATTATGCATGTCCATGAAGTTCTATTTCTCTAGAGACAAGAATGAGAATAATCAAGAAATTAAAAACCAAAAGAAGAAAAATAATAAGACACCTAGAGTTGTATAAATATAGGAGCTAGGAAAGGAGAATGATGCAAAGGATATTTTTAAACAATATTATACTTAAAATTCAAGTGGAAATATTATTTGAATAGGTATTTTTCAAACTTGAAGCCTGAATTCAAAGAGAGTTTTATAAAGCTTGTTAGAGGGAAGACATTTCGAGTTCCACAAGATGTCAAGATTGAAGACTCACCTAATGTTAGTACTAAGCCCCTGAGGGATTCAATAACCCCGAGTGACACATATAAAGATGAGGCTGTTAATGTTGAGACTCACAATGTAAATAGAAAATACCTTGGCCCTTTTATACGTGATGAGATCAAAAAAGAAACTGAGAGACAGTTTAGCAAGAAATTGTGGGAAAGAGGGCCAACAGAAGTAAAAATTAAAATAGACTATGAGCATGAATCATGTTAAGTTCTAACACTCGTTGACTACACGTTAGAACTAAATGTGGTAAGAAAACAAGCAATGCTTCCATAGCTCTATGTGAGTATGAAGCATATTTTAATCAAATCCATAGCTCAACCCTCACCAAAAGGATCTCATTAAAAAATTTTAGCAGATTTCAAAATATCCTATATTTTGAGAGAGGCACAAGAAAGGGCATACTTTCATTAATATGGCTATCAAGAAAGTCAAAATAGAACTTGATGAGATGTTTCTATTACTTGTTGAGAAAGAACATGATCTATGTTGTGCAGATCCTCAACTAGTTCCACCTATGATAATTTTACAATATTGCATATATTTTGTAATCTTTGCACCATAGCACTTGCAAAAGCTATGTTGATGAGACTACTTAAGCAAAAGACGCAAATGTTGATTCTTGAACTGCTCTTGGGACCATATTCGAATATATGGTTCAATGTACCTAAAAACAAGGTAAAGTTGTGGATCATTTAAGACTTAAAACCTATCAATCAACTTACTATTAGGAATGTCGGAATTGGTTTTATTGTAGGTGAGTTTGCAGAAGCATTTGAAGGGCATTATGTCTATTATATGAGTGATTTAAAAAAAAAAACTATAAACAATTCCACCTTGCTATTAAGACTAGGAATATTACCATGATAAAAAATCGTCTTGTCTTAGTACATACGTGCATTTTGCCACAATGAGCTTAAAAACTTAGTAGTATATATGATGAATGCGATGAATATCTTCTTACATGATTTCATTCCTAATCTCATAATGCCATTGATTGATGATATCCTAGTAGGTGATGGGAAGATAGGTGTTCCCTTCTTCACCTTCACACATATCTCCTATCTTATCCAAGGGAATTTCTGGCACTGTCCTATGGGATCCTACCTGGGAACGATGTTTGGCTATTTCTCGTACTTGTTTGGCAACATGTTTCCATAATTGAGGTCTAACCTTGAGTAGCTCTTCTAACTTGAGATTGCACTGCACGTTAGTGTTCTTCACTACCTGTGTTCCTAGGTATGACTGAATCTTCGTTTCTTACAATGACTGTGGGTGTTCTCATACACGTGGATTTTGCTTCCCATCGGCCTGTGAAGTGGGGTAGCTCTTGTATGGAATTAGACTCAAAGTCCAATCTCTCGTGAGACTGAGTACTCTCATGTTCCCCGTAAATAGAGGGGATGTCTTGTGGGAATTGGTCGTGTGCTTCATCCACAAGTTCAAAGGGAGGGGCAACTTCACTTTCGTTATCCCATTTGTCTTCTTGAATCTCTCGTAGGAAGTCTGGTGCAAATCGATTCATAGAAGAAGAAGTGTCTGGCTCCGTAGAATTAGGCACATAAGCAACCTGGGAAGGAGGGCTTATTCTATCGTTGGCTCTCTCCTCGTTCTCATAGATGGCTGGAGCACAAGCTTCCTGGGGAGGATTACTTATTCTATTATTTTTCCGAACAGGCTCATACGCTCCCTGAGAAGGAATGTAGGCAACCTGTGGAGGTACGTAAGCTTTCGAGGGGGGCTCATCTGCCTTTTGGGGGGGAAGATAAGCTTCTTGAGGAGGCACATGGGCTTCCTGAAGAGGTTGGCTTATCCGTTCTCTTGCCCTTTCCTTTCTTTGAGGGGCAGGTTCCTTTTCTGATTGTGCAATTAACCTCTCTATTCTTTCTAGCAGTCCATCAAAGTGTAACTGCGTCTTAGCTGAGCTAGAGATGTTAAAGAGGCGGCTAGCTTGGAACATGGCTTGAGCCAATTCCACCATCTTAGCACAAATTTTAGTTCGTTCAAGCTCTAGCTCGGCTCTCGGGTAGCACTTTTCATGATCGGTTATGGTTGGCCCTTCTTGGATTCTGGCCTGATATGCTTTAAGCATCATATTAAGGTCTTCGGGAGTGGGATCTGCTAGGACTGATCCTACTCTAGGGGGTGGTGGGTTTAGGTGAGGCGGGTTGGAAGGTGGCTGGTCGGATGGTGATGCGAATGGTGGTGGTGGGGTAGTGTGAGAGGGAGTTTGAGTTGTGAGTTCGGTTATTCTGGCTCTTGTTTCTCTTACGCTTTCCTCAAGTTCACTCATCTTTTTAGCCCATTGTCTTTTCATTCTCTCCCGACTATCTTTCCATACTCTAGTCCTTTTCTTTGTCATGCTCTCTGTTTCACTAACTTCTGGGCTTTTTTCCTGACCTACACCCTGGTTTTGCTGCAATGCTTGAGCTCTAGTGACTACCTGTAAGGGTGCAGTGGAAGTGACACTTCCTGTGGAATCTACCACTAACCCAACAACGTTGATAGGAGTGATTTTTGGCATATTATTGGGGTTCTTTGGGCAATCTCGTAAGAGATGCTCCTTCCCACATTCTTGGCAAAAGCCCTGTATCGTCACTGACTAGGGTTGTGTAGGTGGTGGCAAGGGACAATCACGAATGAGGTGATCACCTTGGCATCTGTAGCATGGTCTTGTAGGGAACGGGGGTCTTACCTGCCTAGGTTGAGGTCTAGGGTTGGGGTTTGCATACATGACGTTTGTATAATCTGACTCCCAACTAGGTTCATTTGGCTCTTCGCTATAATAGGACTCACCATGTTCTGGAGACTGCATGTAGTACGCCTGGGAACTATCAACATGTGTAGAATCAAAGCTATGGTCACTCGGGTCACTTTCAAAAATCAAGGGTGTTACCGGGACTATAGCTCTATTCAGGTTCTCTTCTGCAGCAGTATACTTTACCGGAATCACATTGGCTGGGGCAGGGGGTTGTTGTGCTAACACAGGTTGAGGCCTTTGTTGAGCTTGATATGGTTGCTGATAAGGTTGCTGTGGCCTACCATATGGCTGTGGAGGGTACTGGTTCTGGTATCTTCCCTGTGGTGGATAGGGTTGAGGGTAAGTTTGCCTAACTGTTTGCTTATTGTAGGGGCAATCTTGAGCGGTGTGATTGGTGTACCTTCGTTCTATAGTGCAGTACTGGCTACTAGGATTAACTTGGGGTTGAGCCATAATGGGACATACATTCGCCATGTGGTCGCCGCCACAAGTATAGCACCTTTTCACAGGGGCAAACCTTGGGATTTGTTTGTTAGTTACACCTAATTTCTGAGCTACTTTCTCTGCAAGTTCCTCAATTGATGTAGATTGCGTGGAAGAGAGACTAGAGGCACTATCTGAATCTTTGTATATCTTGGAAAGCTCTAACTCCTCCCCTAGGTTATCCTCAATGTCAATACACATGCGCACACACTCTTCTATGGTCCTAGGGTCCTTCAAGTACACATATGATCTTAATTTGGTACTTAGCAATCCATCCAAGAATAAAGCCACTTGCTTGGCTGGTGTGGGTAACTCCGAAACAGGGAATCTTTCAAGATATTGCCTAAATCTCCTTCCTGCAAGTCTCACGGTCTCTTGCGGGGTTTGCTTGAAGCTGTGAATCAGCGAGGAGGTATTATGCCTTATGCCACTCTTAGAGAATTCAATAATGAAAGCTTCTAGGAGTTGGTCTATGCTCCTGAACTGCCTCTCATTTAGTGGCTGAAACCATGTCAGGGCAGTGTTCCTAAGGGTCAGACCAAAGGCATTGTACTGCGTGAATAGATCCTCCACTTGCTCAGCTCTCAAGACTTGCCTAAAATCAGCCACATGATCGTATGGATCTCCCGTGCCATCGAAGTAGTTCTTCATGGACTTAACTAGCTGAGTCGGTCTCAAAGTCCTTGTGTGCTCTCTAGGTCCTGGTAGAGGGAACTCATCCACATTTCTTTGATTCCTGTGAGCTCTGAGTATCTCAGGTTCTACTCTATTCGTTTCCGTCCTCGTTCTTTCTCTGCCCACTGGGTTGGCAAAGCTGACTTCTGGTCTATCTCTACTTCTGTCTCTTTGCATTCCATGAGCTTGGGATTTTCCAGCTCTAGGGTGACCATAGGATACATTCGATCTCGGTTGGGGGAAAATGAATTCACCCTTCCAAGTGTAAGCATGCCTATCATTTTCTGTAACCACAAAGATCCGTTCTGAAGCGTGATCTAAATAGGTCACTCTGCCTGGGCTATCAGGATCCTTAAACTCATAGATCATGATAGTTCCTATATCAGTTGGCTGATTAGATTTATACCTCCAAAAGGCTTCGTCAGTTTCTCGATTGAGGAGCAACTCTATGCTCTTATTATCCTGGGGAATCCACTCTGGTGTTATTATCCTAGTGAGAACCGATTTGCCTCGGGGGGTTCTAGGTTCTACACCCATGTTTCCTTGTTCCAAGTCACCTAAGTCCGCCTCTGAGATTACATTCCCGAATTCATCTATCCTGTCTGGGTGACTGGTGACTACGTATATAGTCCCTTCCTTGTCCAGGTATGCACCGTTTTCAAACTTGACTGCTGGGTGCTCTAGTCCAATGGATTGATCAGGATTCTTAATCTGTACCACAGATCTTCCTAGGCCGTCCTCATAGATGCTGGCACCTAATCGGTTGGTCCTAAGGTATTCCAACTGTGTTTTGTAAGGGCCTTCTACCCTGTACAAGTAAGGCACTCCTAAACTTACCGTAGGTCTGTCCATGCCTTGAGACATCTCTGACTCACTGGTCTCAGAGCTAGGGTAGTACGAGTGGTGGCTCAACTGCTGGGCCCAAGACCTAGCAGTGTGGTTAACACTAGCCTCTGAAGACCTAAGGCTTTGTCTCTCCCTTACTAGATGTCGTCCTGATCTAAGGTTCATATGCCTATCTAAGTAGCCCAATTCTTTGCCCGGAGTACAACCTCGTTGCTGGTTACTTTATATTAATCGCTTGGTTCTTTTTAGTTATTTCTCGTGTTTAAGGTCTTGTCTGATTTTACGTCGTCAGGAATACTTGAATGTTCTTCGTGCTTTCAGGTTGATCGTTCCACGTTAGGTTCTTTTCCTTTATGTTATCGACAGTACAGAGATTAGGTTTTTCGCTTGAACTTGAGTTTTTAGGTAGTCTTCAACTTGATACTTGCCTATCGTCGCCCTGACTTACTCCTACCTCTAGTCGTTCTTAGCCTAAACTATGAATTGACAGAGGGGTTAAAAGTTTCCAACCTTTTGTTTCCTGCTTGGTTGCCCTTGAGTGCCCAGGAAGTGTGTTCCCAAGCTTGCACTTACACTTGCTTAGAACGCCTGTTGATGCTCTAAATAGATCTGTAAGAGTTCCAAAGCTGGCTTTAAGATTTAAATTCTAAAGACAGAGCCAATGATTTTCATTCCTGTAGCACAAACACTAACTTGCATAGTGATTTTTAAGAAAACAATTCTAAAGACCCCTGACTTTGATCCCCCTGGGTATGGTCAACTTCAAAATACCCTAAAATCAACGCATTATCTTTATAAAAAACAGTTGAGGGCGTGTAGTGTATGCCAGGAACTTTCCAACAAGCCCAAGAGCTCAAAAAATGGATTTCGTATGAAAAAGTTATGACTGTTCAGGGTTTAGGGGGTTAAGACAGGATTCAATCTGGCCGACAGATCCTAGGATTTTCTCCCAAATCTCAAGTGTAGGAACCTCCAGAAATGCTAATGGATTGACTATTTTGCCCCAAAATTATCCCCAATTTTGAACAAAAACAAACCCTAATTTTTGGCCGAAAAGCCTGTCAATTGCGATCGACAGGTCTGTCAATCGCGATTGACAGAGGTGTCCGTCGGGCCTGTCAGTCGCGATCGACAGTGTCAATCGCGATCGACAGTGTCAATCGCGATCGACAGTGTCAATCGCGATCGACAGAGTCGATCGTGGCTGTCAATCGCGATCGACTGTATCAATCGTGATCGACACGGTTTCCGAATTTTTCGCCAAAATTTCAGTCAATCGGGGGCCTATCAGTCGCGATGGACACGTGGCTACGCGTAAAAGTCAATCAGTCGTTGAATTTCAGTCGGTCGCGATCGACGGTGTCAATCGCGACTGACAGAAGTGTCGGTCGTGGCTGTCGATCGCGATCGACGGTATCAATCGCGATTGATAGGGTCCTACGTGGCAGTCTGTCGGTCGTGAAGTCTGTCGGTCGCGATTGACAGGGTCTGTCGGTCGCGATTGACAGGGTCTGTCGGTCACTATTGACAGGGTCTGTCGGTCGCGATTGACAGAGGCTGTCGGTCGCGATTGACAGAAAATCACGGAATTTTTCTACTGTTTTATGTGATTTGGGAAGTGCTCATCATGCTTGTGCTAGTGGTGAACTTTGTTTTACCAAATGATCGAATTTTCTGTCGATCGCGATCGACAGAGGCTGGCGACTACGAGACAGATTCAAGGAGTTTCGTACCTGCGCAGGGAGCTGGGGATGGTGATTCAGCAAGACCCTGCAAAAAGCTCAAGCAACATGCAAGAAAACACACACGCAATATCGCTCTCCCGCTATCTCTCACAAGTAAAATGAGGGAAATGAAGTGGGAAAGGTGATATGATCAAAAACTGAAATTTTCGCGATGATGGAGATGGAGATGGTGAAGGAAAAACAAGAAAATAGGTGAAAGTGAAGAAAATACCTACAACTCCAACGCGTCAACTCTACGTCTTACCATCACACGCTCGTCCTCAAAATTCGATCCCCGGCAACGGCACCAAAATTTGGTGTAGCTCAGTGATGAGTAGCACCTCCTTTAATGTCAATCCGGGAAGACGTGAGGATGGTATGAAGACCTCGAGCAAGTGGCGGCACAAGTGCGTGAGTGAGAAGCACACAAACATGCACACACATACACACACACGTGCACACACGGCAAGACAAAGAGTGAGAATCAATGGAGTTCTTAGATTACTTTCCAAAAGCTCTTACAAGTTTGTTTCAATTACAATCTAACCCCCAAAAATGAGCTCTCTAGCTCTTTTTATAGTTTTTGACTAGCTTTGGCCCTGTTCAGACCTAGTGTCCGGCCTAGTTAAAAATTAGGTTCCAGGGCTTATTTGAAGGCTCAAAGGAGATCTAAAAAATACGAAAATTGGCAGGTAGATACTTCTAAAGCTCCTCAAGCTCAAGGACTCCTTGGCTTGCACAAAATGGAGCTACAAAAATATGAAATGGTATTTACAATGGTGTTTAGTGATGAGAATCACTTTTAATTGGTGTAAGGGTTTTGAAAAACTAAAGGGTTGCCTTAGTGCTAGATCTCCGTGAATGCTCATACATGCTTTACGTGCTTCTACCTGAAGAAAATTATTGGCCTATTTGCCAGATCTTAGTTGACTCCCTTATCTGCTTGTGCCTTCTCTCCCTTCTGACTCTCTTCTCTGACTGCCATGCCTCGTTAGTCCTTCAGTTCCTTGTCCGCTGCTAACACCATCTCATCTCTTGATGGTTTCCACCATATCCCCCAACAATATTGTTATGCATCATTTCAACTCTCAAAAAGGAGATCACGTGCACTATGAGTAGTACCCTGATAAGCTTCAATCATCAAACCTGAACCGCAACCTCATATCTCAAGACCTTATGACGGTTGAACTCGGGGACTAGCTCATACTTTATATGCTTCGCAGTGGCTGATCTTTGAAGAAAGCCGAATGTTCTTAAGCCCATTGAAACATTGAAACTATGTTTTCTTGCTTCGCCAAGTCGAAACTAGTCCTTTGCTAATCTCAAAAACAACCAGCCTCCATCTGTGAAACTCCACCTTAGAGCTACATCATTCCATTAACGAGTACATTTGTCAACCCCCTCCTTCCCGCGAATCAACCACATATATACATCACATGAATTCGCTAGCTTGAAATCCGTCATCATCAATGGTTGCATGTCCGTTTTCTCTCCATCGCGACCAACTAGCATATGCCTCTATTGTTGACTGTCAATTCTGCATGCCCTTCACTCTTTTTCTTGTTGGCCCCTAAGACTTTCCCCAAATTGATACCGAATCCTCCCCCCCCCCCCCCCCCCAAAGAAGCAAGTTCTATCATAAATAAAAAGAAAAAACACTTTCTCTCTCCACGTAGACTTCCTTCCACTTTTGTCTATATATATGTATTTATTTTATATGTATTTGCACAAATTAGAGTGCATTCACATGCACATACACACATGTTCACTCTCAGTTATACACACACATATGTTTTCATTCACACATTTTGTCATTGATGCTCATTGATGTTTTCATAGGTGTAGGTGATCATGAAGTATCAACCAACGATTCAATCATATGTATGCAAAAAGGCGGATCAAGCATCAAAAATACGCAAAGAATCATAACAAAAGATAGACATCATGTGTTTTTAGTTGCATTGATCTCATTTCAATCAACTTCAATGTGGCTTGTAAACTTATGTGCAATCAACAAACATTCAGAATTGCTATCTCGAGACTGCAATTACGACTACAACGTGAGCTTTTCGTGGATGATTCATGTTTTTTTTAATAAAATCATATGTAAATAAATATAACTAAATTGGATGATGAATGTATAGCAAAGAAAAACACTAAATTCATGGAGTCCTAATAGTATACACCTCTCTGAAGTGTATACAGCTCTTCACCTCTGCCCAGTAGGACAATAGATAATCAATGTTGCCTCCAACTCTGGATGGACTTGCAACTGAAGCATCAAAGCATATGCGTTCAATGCCACCAAGATTCATCAAAAGCGTATACCTCAAAATTTGAAATGTTCAAATCACACGTCTTTCTTTTTCAAAATGGAAGTTGGGCAATAGCCTACTCTGCTAGACTTTAATTAATAAAGAAAACAATTGTACAAGTGAATGGGCTTAGTACCCATGAGATTTGCTGAATCCCACAAAGTAGGGGAAGATGAAAAATTTAGAGAGGTCTACAAAGAAGGCATATCACCCTTTCGTCCCCTTCATGAGAGCCCCATTTGCTTTTAATCTTATTACTCTCTAGGAAAAACACCCTATGATGTCTGAAAGGTGGGGTTTTTTTACAATTGGAAATTCTTTTTCCTAACAATAAGAGAGAGTTTTCTAATGATCATTCCCTTGGAGGGCTTCCAGAATTGGAAACACATTATTCCTTCTAGAACTTCCAGAGGGTGTCACCTCTAATTGCATTCCACAAAGATGAGAAACACCCGATCACGTCACGCAACAATGCTTGCTTCTAGAGGATTAGTCCCTGAAATTGCAAGATATTCTCAAGTGTATGCTAGACGGACATTGACTTTAAGCATGAGAAGAAAAGATACCCTAAGTCCCCATTGCCATGTACGCATCTTTTGCACCATTTGGGTAACCCACAAATTTTGATAGCCTTTGCATTGGTCCAAATTTCTCGATGGAGGATTTGCCACATAAGCATCAACTTTTTGATCTCGATGAGTGGTTGCCAAACTGACTAGAACTTAAATTCCCATCGCAGGTTCCACCAATCAAGTCACCACTTCTTATTAAGTGTGACATAAAGGTACAAATTCTTCTTGAATCTGAGAATTTTGTCAAGGCTATTGCGATTGAATCTCATAATTTTGTCAAGGCTATTGCTATTGCTAAGATCCTCATGTGGGGAGGATCTTGGCCAATGAGGAGGAGAGTCTTCGAGCGATCCCAAGCAATGAATCTGCTTTGGAAAAGGGTCCATTCTTCATAGTTCATTCTTACATCCACATCAATGTCCTCAAATCTAATCCACTTGCATGTATCTTGATTCTTAAAATGTTTCCACAAACGGAAACCTTCATTCCAAAGTTTCTTAGCTTTATGGAGATTCCACGTCTCCACACCTCTGATTCGCTTCATAGGGAACTAGATAGAATGATTCTATCTAATATCGGCTGCCCACTACCAATCCTCACTTATATGAACAAACAATTTGACCTTGTTCCAATTCTTCCATAGTGAGCAAACCAAACTCAAGCCAAATGGAGAAACTCGAGCAGAGCAGAAGAGAAAGTTGAGGAGGCTCAGGACCTTCTATCCCAGGAGGCCCATAAGCTTAAGATCACTACCATTCCTAGAAATAAACCTGGCCCAAGAGGCTTCAGTGTTGCTCCAAGCCTTAATAAACCATTTTGCGGCTAACGTATTAGCCATGCCTTCGATGTTAAAATGCCCAAACCCCCTTGATCTTATGTAGTCCACTGAATTTTGGGAATTCCTCTTTTTTTGAGATCACCTATCCATAGAAAGTTTCTACATACCCTTTTTAGTTTATATTTGAAGAAATTGAGAATGTATTAATAACTATGGCCCTTCTCGCTAGGTTGATCTACATACCTTTCCAATAGGCCAACTTCTGTCAAGTTTTTGAGAGAACCCTGTTCCATTGTTGGCCCATCGATAAGTAAAATCCCGTTGGAATACTTAATAGGCAGAAGATTTGCCCATTTGAAATCAAATAACAACCTTGGTCAACAAGAAACTGGGGTGGGTGTCCTATAGCTGCCTTGAAAGCAGTTTTAGAGCGGTTTATTTTGGATCTTGAAGCTATGCTGAATGTCTTTAGGCATCTCCAAAAAGTATCAATATTGGTTGTATCATTATGTGCAAAGGCATTCGTGTCGTTAGCAAACAATCTCATGAACATCTCTTCTTGATTGAGAGGAAGGGGGAGGCCACGAGTCTGCTCCAAGTTAGCATAATGTTTCACAAGGTTACTTAAACCATCACCAACAATGGCAAAGAGGAGCAAGGCCAAGGGGCATCCTTGCTTGATAGAGCATTTTAGTTTAATAACTTGAGAAATTTGGCCATTGATGTTGATTTGAGCCGAAGCATTTCTCAGCAATGTTGAGACTATCTTAGTGAACTTGTGACCAAAACCAAGTTTTTTCAAAGATTGGGGAAGGAAGTGCCTCTCAAGCCTATCACAGGCTTTGTTGAAGTCAATCTTAATACAAATTACATCTTGAGCAGATTCTTTGGCAAAATCCAGACCTTCCTAGATGTCAATGATAGCTTCCAAGATGGATCCCTACTTGATGAAACCTTTTTAATCTTTACTCAACCAATTTTGAAAGTGACACGTGTTGGGGATGTAAGGGTCATGTGACCTTACCCCCATATTCATATATATACATCATATATAGAGCATTGCCTCAAGAGAGATCATTATGTGGGTTCGAGGCTCCCACGCATGTCCGCACGTCTCTCCTCTCTTCTCTCTCCCTCCATCTCCTCCTTCCTCCTCTTGTTCTGCACACCAAAGCCCTTCATTGGTATCACATCATGTTGAAGGCTTCTGTGCAAGAAGCTTCAATGGAAGCTTAGGTCAGAAGAGGTAGAAGTGCAAGTCGGCATCTCTTGACAACACTTCAGTATTTCGGTCATAACTCGAGCTAGGAAGCTCCGATTGATGCGTTTTAAAATTTTATGTGTAGTTGACAACAGAGCTATAATTTGACAACAGGGGGAAAAACCTGGTTTGGAGTTTTAGTCTCCTGAAAATTTGAAAAACGCAGACTATTATAGAAGGAAAATCTATATTCACTAAGATAGCAGGTCAGTTTTTGGATCATAACTTGAGTTCTAGAGGTCTGACTCATATGACTCAACTTGCTATGCGTAGCGTGGAGTAGCGTCTCCAACTTGTAGAAGAATATAGATTCAAATTTTGAGTTTTAGATCATCGAAATTGCAGAATATAGAGTAGCACTATTGCAGGTGAAAGTGAAATTGATAGTTGGTTCTTATTTTGTGCATATCTTGAGCTACACACCTCTAATTGAGGTGTTCTTTATCTTGTTACGTAGCCAAGAATCAGATCTTGAAAGTTTATATTCAGAGGTTATCACCACTGAAACAACAAAACACAGAGCAGCATAGTTTCACCAAAACAACCCTAGTTGCTTTTGAAGTTTCATTTTTGTTTGGAACTTCTTCCGGAGAGATTTTTTGGTGTGCAAGCTCTTATTTTCAGAGCTTCAAGGCATTGTACATGTATGATCACTGTGGTAGCTCATCCATATGAGAGTAGAGCATGATCTTGTCATGTGTTTGGCATGTAAGATGACATTGTGGTATACTATTTTTTGAGGTTTATGTCATCATGAGTTCGATCATGGATGTATAGTGGCATTGTGGTCTATATCTTGCTTATGCCATTTGGTTATGGATTTTGTTATCGATTGCAGACAATTTTGTGAGATTTGATTGTGGATCTTGGTTGTACTTGTGTATTTGTTTTCTTTGCAGGTACATGATCCAAATTGGAGCCTAAATTGCACACTTATTTGTCACCTTGATTTGCTATTCTATTAGCAAATGTTCATTGATTTGATATTGTAGATGGTGATTCCCACATGGTTATTTTGGTTCTAGAGTCCATTTACCAGAGGAGATGTTGCCAAAATTTCATCGGCTTTTATGCTAGAAGAGAGTTCTAGTGGATCTTGAAGCTTGTGCAATAGCTTTGGATCATTGTTTATCTCCATTCAGTTGGACTTGGTGAGAGCTTATTCGTGATAGGTTGGACCATCTTGCAAGATTCATTCGTGAGTGGGAGATACATCATCATTGTATCGGCATGTATTGTTATTAGTTTTTAGCATATGTAGTTGCCATTATCTTTGGTTGGATCAATGAGAGGTGGTGACAGATTACTCATTGTTCTTTTGTTATTGGTTATCTTGTTTGATTGATCACTTTATAGGCGATACTCTGTTGAAATTTTCCCAGGATTCTTTCACATCTATTTGATCACTTTGGAGACTTGGTGAGCAAGCTTATGCTCATGTTTTTATATGCACAGTAGATGCATGGTTGTATGACATGTGGTTCACATGGTTTCTTCTCCAGTGAGATATTTATGATGTGAGTTATGCATATGGATATGCAGGTATGATCCTATTGAGGATAGAGTATTGTTTTTAGTCTCTTGTTACAGTTTTAGTCTCTTGGATTGCCACCATGATGTCTTCTCAATTTGATGGCACTGACTTTCCGAGATGGAAAGCTCAGATGTGGCATACATTGGTTCGTGCAGGGTTACACATGTATGTGCATAGATATGCACAAAGGCCTCGTGACATGCCGGACCATGTATGGATGGATATGGATGCATTGGCGAGCTCCACTATCTGATTATAGCTTATGGATTCTATATATGAGTCTGTTATGTATGAAGAGACGAGTAGTGCATTATGGCACAGCCTACATGATATGTATGTGAGTCGATTGACTCATATGAGACGTAGATTACATCAATCGCTTTGATGTTGGCACTCTAGTCATGAGGGTCATATTCGACAATGTTTCTTCAGGTGGAAGGGATGACATCAGAGATATGCATGTGATGCAGGTCAAGTAGTGATTTCATGAGAGTCTATGGCAGTTGATTATGCCAGTGATGGTGATATCACTTTCTCATATAGTTCATCTCAGAATTCCTCTCGCTCACTGGATAGCACACATATGGCTTGGTTGCTTGATGCATTAGCCACTTTTCATGTTACACCACATCACAAGTGGTTTTGTTGATTCTCACGCGAGAGTCATGGATGTGTGCATATACAGGATGATACGATATATGACATTGAGTGTGCAGGAGATGTATGCCTTATGCTACCTAGTGGAGCATCACTTATACTCAGACATGTACATTATGTGGCTTCACTCCCTATGAGCTTGATTTCAGTTAGCCAGTTATAGGAGAGCAGATGTTATGCATTCCTTGGTGAGCATCATTTTTAGTTGCAGTTGGGACAACTAATGCTTGTCAGAGGTGCGATGTGAGACTCGTCATGTCTCATTTTTTCTACCTTCACATAGGTCTATTGAATTTCATGATGCACATGTATGGAAGGATTCAGATGCTCAGATGGATGCACATGTAGAGTATGTTTTGGATGCTCATGATGCCTATATAGAGCATGACTTTATTGATCATATGGATGCTCTTATAGAGCACACTTCAGAAGATCAGTTGGATGCTTTAGAGCATGATGTGAATGCTCATGTGGAGCATTGTGATGAGACTCAGTTAGAGTTTTATCATGAGTTTGATCTTGGTGTTGATGTTGTGCAGTTAGCTCATGTGGAGCATGATGATACACTTGGTGTGGTAGAGGAGGATTTCTCTCATGTTACATAGTGTGTGGTACAGCAGTTATGCATTCATTCTTGGATTTGCTCATGCCAGATGTTGACAGAGCTTTGTCGGGACATGTTGGTCTTGATGATGGTTCTTTGGATGCCTTGGATATAGGCATGGCTGACATACTTAGGTTAGCCAAGATAGCACATGTTTCGTCAGCATTTGGGAGTCTGATTTATGAGTTATTATGCTAGGGACCAGACATTGCAGCTGCTATTGGAGCATTTGCACTTGGAGTTGTCAATCGTTCGATGATTGACACAGGCATAGAGCAAGTGGGAGCTTTGGAGGAACTTCATGAGTTCTTGCATCAGTCATATGTGAGCTCGACTCTTGTCGATATGAGTCTAGAGCAGTTTGAGGTGCATGGATACAACTTGTTCGAGGCAGTTGGTGTAGGTTGATCTGGTATGGGTAGAGATCCGGACTCTTCTTGTACATTCTTGTATAGTCCTACATCATTCTTTGTATATGTTACCACTTATGTTCACATTGCCCCTTTAGTGTAAGATTGTTGGGGATGTAAGGGTCATGTGACCTTACCCCCATATTCATATATATACATCATATATAGAGCATTTCCTCAAGAGAGATCATTATGTGGGTTTCGAGGCTCTCACTCATCTGTGTGCGTCTCTCCTCTCTTCTCTCTCCCTCCATCTCCTCCTTCCTCCTCTTGTTCTGCACACCAAAGCCCTTCAACACACAGTTCTATTACAGTAACTTTATCAAGGATCCTGTAGCTTGTTTGTAACATTGTAAATGGGTGCCACGCTTGAGGGGTCAGGCGAACCACAAATCTTGAACAAGATGATAATCATAATCCGAGGTTAGTATCTTTCCAGGGAGGGACCTTGTTCCTTCTCTTCTTGTTTTTCTCTTCATCTGTTTTCTTTGTGGCACAAGGGTGCTGACGGAGGAGCTCTCCATTTAGGGAGTCCTTCCATGGAATCTCCATAAGCTCCTTCCCTTTATAAATCTCCTTCTTTTGAATTGAGTTCGAAAACTTTTCACGAACTAAGTTTGGACTCTTTTCAAGAATTGTGGATCCAATGATAGACCTTTCATTGTCTTGATTCTCTTCATTGTTGGTGGGCAATCCTTCCTCTTTGCCTGTGGTGTAACCTTCTTGGTTGTCTTCTTTACACCTGGATTCCTTGTGTGTTTTCTAGTCATTGTGTTTGATTTAGTGGTTTCTAATTCCTCCTCAGTAATCAAATTCGTTGACTCCCTTCTCTAGGTTGCAGAAGACGTTTGTTTGCGGGTTGAGCATGAAGGGAATCTATCCATACTCCCTTTGGGGATATATATATATATATATATATATATATATATATATATATATATATATATATATATATATATATATATATATATATATATATATATATATATATATATATATATATATATATATATATATATATATATATATATATATATATATATCCTACTCTTTTGCGGTTGTATTGATGGACACCTCACTGGATTTAAGTAATACTAGTCATAATTTCTTAGTAAAGGTTAGGGACTCATGCCCTTGTGTGATGTGGTTCTATTACGAACTAATGAGAAGAATTGTTTACCGAAAGAGGTGAATCACTTAGAATATTTAGGGGAAATTCAATTAAGTCAAACCGAAAATAAAGATGTTTTGGAAGCTTTGGCCTCTTCACGTGAAGGTCGAGAGTTCAAATCATCTACTGAACATGTAATGGCTCTTGCTAGTTTAAACTAGTTGAAACATAGTCTAACCCATGTTTTCTAGGATATGAGGGGTGCCATGGGTACTATGCCCATTCATGGATATAGTTGTACTTTCAAAGTTAAAGCTAGGGAAATAGGAAAGAAGCTGCTAAAAGATAATCAGCCCTAGACTTTTGCAAAGTGATAGCGATTTCTATTTGTATCTCCTCTATTTGATTTTGAGCTAAAGTGGATCTAGGCACTTGTGTCGATTCTCACGTTTTTAGTTTCTCTCACTTCATAAATGCACATGGTTGAAAATAAATATGCATATCTAATTATGAACTTGAAATTGAATAAAACATAAGAATAGCTAAAGGGCTAATACATTGAAAGAAGTCCTACATCATTACATCATGATCAAATTTAAAGCGCTAATACATCAAAAAAGAGTCGTAGAACATAAAAAAGTATCTATAATGACGTCTACTCTGTGTTGTTATTATTTTTCAAGAATTCACACTTAGAAGTGTGCAAATCTGGAATAGCTTCGAGTCTTTCTCGATGTATAGCAAGAGTCTCTTTTAAGTCATCAAAAAGATCTTTGCCATTATTATACATGTGGGCTAAAAACTCCTCACATTTAGGAGCACTACGATGGTTAGAAAGTGTATAAGCTTGAGCTACATCTTGATTTGGAGGTAGTTGCTCTTGCACAATATTATCACTTGGAGAGTTGTTGATATTTATGCTCTATGATTATGCATGGCTAATGGGCACCACGTTAGCTCTAGACTTTCAATATTCATTGATGAATTCATACCACTTGCAAATATATTTCCTATCATTTTAAGATATAAAGTTATGAACTCCGCAATAGTCTTTTGCTACTTTTTTCTACATCTCTCACTTTCATGATTAAAGTTGGGATATAATGACAGCAACTTTGTTGCAATCTTCACCCAAAGGTTAACGCCTTCTTTGCATGGATTGCTGAACTCTTTATTCATCTTGCGTCTAGCATGGGTCAATTGAGCCACCCATTGATCCTTCTACTTGCAAGTTCTATTTGTGTCATCGTCGTCCTCAAAATCTACTAACGTTCTCTTGTTTGTAACTTTTGCCTTCTTTGGTTGATCTTTGTGACACTTTGGCTCCCTTCTTGACTTGGCTTTGATACCTCAATGTTTTGATCTAGAAGGTTCTATGAATTTGGATCGATCCAATAAATTACAGGTTTATAAGGATTATTGGTATTAGAGGTAGATTGAGGAATTGAGGGGTGATTTCAATAGGGATGAATAGAAGAAGGCCTAAAGAGATTATGGCCATTGAACATGGCTTGAGAGCCATGATATGGCATTGGAAAAAAAGGATGCAACTAAGGGTATAAGTTCGGGAAAGAAGTAGATGATTGAGAGTAGAAAATGGTTTTTTTTTTTTTTGAAAACCCAAGTCTTGTGACCCATGAGAATTTAGTATACTTACAAAAAGAAAGATAAAAAACATTAGGCATATTAAAAAATTCACATGCGTAACAACTTCCATGTAGAACATACTTGAATCAAGCTATACTTTGGGTGGATGATTAAGGTTGATTTGTCTTTTAACCTATAAGACAACAAAGGTAAATTTTGAAAACAACACGTCATAAAACATATGTAAATAAATATAGTTAAACAAGATGATCAATGTAAAGCAAAAGAAAAAAAAAAGATAATGTACTCCTTATAGTATAACATTTGAATGTTTACCTCAAAAGTGGAAATAACTCTCCGTGGAACATACGTCCTAACCTGAAATCTTGACTGGTTGAAATTGTTAACATAAAAGTTTCGTATACTTCAGAACTTAGAATCGCTAGAACTTGAAATTGTTGACATAAACGTCTCACATCAGAACTTGGAAGTGATATTCCTAGAAACCAGAAAAAATGGAAAACGTGGAAGTTCTGACTCTTTCGTTGTCACATTCAGCACTCACTCATTGAATGTCAATGTAGTCAGCATCTGAACGTACTCACCTTTTGATTGAACGTAGTCTCGACTCTCTAACAGGTGCCGCCTACGTTAATCATCACAATCAAAATCGATTTAACAACAAGAATGGTTAATCATCACAATCAAAATCGATTTAACGACAAAAATTCAAATTTGCAAGTTCAATGATTAGTGATTACTTCAGTTACAGCCTATACATCTCTTCACCTCCTCCCAGCATGACTATAGATAATACATATCGCCTGCAACTCTGAAGAGAGCTTGGTAGGTGGCACTTTCTAAGTGGTGAAAGAGAAACACGCAGTAGTTGTAATTTGTGAGTTTCTCGAGCTCTGCTTGCTCGTTGGTTCATGATGGTTTCCGCCTTCTTTTCTTCAAGCCTTCTTCTTCCTCTTCGTTGGTTTCATACACTAGCTTTTCCTCGGCCTACGTAAATTGCGGCCTTTAACCTTTGTTTTCTCTATTCTCACTCCTCGCTCTATCCATTTCCTCTGCCCTCTCGATTTTCTTCACCCCCTCACCCTCTCTCTCTCTCTGTCTCTCTATTTGTTGATCCTACTCTTCTGTAGTTGTATCGATGGACACCTAACTGGATTTATGTAATACTAGTCATAATTTCTAAGTAAAGGTTAGGAAATCACGCCCTTGGGTGACGTGGTTCTATTAGGAATTAATGAGAAGAATTGTTTGCTAAAAGAGGTGAACCACTTAGAGAACCTAGGGGTTTTCAATTAAGTTGAAATGTCATATGAAAATAAAGATGAATTGGTAAAGATTTGGCCTCTTGAGAATGGTCTTGAGTTCAACTCCTCCGCTGAAAATGTAATCATTCATACTAGTTTACACTAGTTGTAACCTAGTCTAACCCACACTTTCTAGGATAAGAGAGATCCCATGAGTACTATGCCCATTCACCTGTAAAGTTGTACTTTCAAAATTAAAACCAAAGGAATAAACACCTACCAAACTCTTTTTTTTTTGAAAATCAAGAATACTAAGAGAGCTTACTGTGTTGGATCCGCTTGTAATTGTTGAGGAAGATAGGAAAAGGTGGAAGCTTGATACTATGATGGAGCACAACTGTTGCATGTTAGTACGCATCTATCTTGTCCATGTGAAACTATCGTGCCTGTTTCACGTCGACTTCCATCTATGGCATTACCACGATAGACTTGCATTTGAAATAAGATAAGTGATTGCAACCGTCTATCATGCACGGTTCGTCTATTGGGTGTCCACGATACTATTTGATGAAGATTCACTCACTAATTAGGCATAACGACATAAAGACAAAGAGAAGCAGTCATTCAGAAAATCAAGCCTTAGTGAAGGGACAAATTCATGCCTGTAATATACAGCGTAGAAACTTCTAGAATTACGAGTTTTGAATCTCGGACCAAAGATGTATAAATTACAAAGAGTGCATAGAACCGGCATAGAATAGCGCATATAGAAATTGAGAATAGTGATGTAGAAGATGCCAGAGATTGCGTATGTATAGATGAATAATAGAACCTGAACTGTCGGGTATTCTCTGAGAGAGATGGTAAGGAATAACTACTCAGAGTAGGAGAGTTTTCCATAGCTATGAGCAAAGTGAGGCCAAGCTATTTTTGTACATATCTTCTCTAATAGAAAACACATGTTCATGTGGAATTTTGTGCGCATTGTTTGTATGTGAAGAAATCTGAGTGATTTCATGTTACTCTGAAAGTTAGGTAACAGTTACAATTTTCTCAGTAAACATTTTCCGGTACTTTTGAAAGTTAGATCTCGCAGCACAGTGTAAATATTTTCATAATTCATAGCTCATCTTGAAGGTAGGACTCTGAACTACAAACTGATCAAAAGATTTTTGTGAAACGGGACATGTACACAGTACAAAGTCTGACCGTAAAGACATCTAGAACTGGTGATTTTTTTCTCAAACTTCAGAAAGAGTTCATTCAGTGAAGGAAGCTCAAGTATTACTTCCTTATTTCATATTTACAAAGTTGAAGTAACTACAAACAGAATTGTAGGTGATTCCGGTAAGATTTTGGTGTAATTACAGTGATAGTCCGGTAAGAGTCCGGTGAAGTTTTGGTGATATTCCGGTGAATTTAAAACACAATTGTAAAGTTTTCAGTTCTAGGAAGTTTGCTAAGCTACTCATGATTATAGAGGTGTTCTAATATCACTCTAGCTTAGTTCTTGTGGCGTGGTGAATTCCACAGTTTAGTTTTAGCTAGTTAAGCTTGCTCGCCGCATCAACAAATAGTACAAGAGCTCAACAGTTGATGATAAGCCGTTAAACGTCAAAAAGCATTAGAGCTCAACAAGTGGTATCAGATCAGAAAGATTCTGAAGAGCAGAAAGATCCTCAAGAGTAAACGAAAGTGAAGATAAAAGAGATTTCGAAGAACTTTCACAAGAAAGATGAAAGCTGAGATGATCAACAACAAATGGCATCAAGAAACGTTCCGAAGTAATTCTCAAGAGTAAAGGTTTGTAAAGGGAAAGGGCTTGGCACTCTTGTGAATTCAGTGGAAGTAAAAGAGAGCCCAATTGATTGGCTTCCATGCAACCAAATCAATAATGAAGTACATAGGACAAGAGATATTGTAATTACATTTCTATTTGTTTATGGTGCCAACGCGAAACTGGAGTGCATGGCACTCCGGAAGGGATTAACACATGATAGCATATTCATTAGAGGACTAGCAGGGAGACCACTAATTCAAGGTTTCTAATGGTAATGGGGTTTCCTTAGTCTGACCCTCATTAGACAGACTATGTTTGGAAATGATCATATGGACTATGATGTGAGTGGTGAAGATCAACTCTACAAATAGCTATGTAGTGTCGGAGATTGAGCAATTGGTGATCACTCAGGCAATGGTCATTGACAAGGGTTGTGTCTGCACAGTGTGCAACTGCAACTCAGCAAAATGAAGCAAGGCTCATACTCTAAAGTACTCGATGAGCTTAGGGGAGATGCCCTTATCGAACATAGTGAGATAGGACAGAGTTTCTATAGCTACAACGAATATACGTACATAAAAAGACAGCATGCAAGGACATAGAACGCACAAAGAAAACATAGATTGCTTACCAAAAACACATAGTAAAGGTGACGAAGAAACAATCACAGATTAAATAGAGAAGGAAAAATGATCCACATGCAACCAATCAAAAGATAATAAGCATAGGGAGGATTTGGATGCCATTCAGCAAGCAAACACATGGCAAAACAATGAACATGAAAAGTGGAGGGTCGGCACCATTTTCGGGCCCCTAGAATAATGATGTATCGAAAGGAGTTTAAGTGATTCGGAAACTAAATCCCTTAAATGAAATTACAAAATGTGTTATGGTCAACTAGTCAATAGTAAGACAACCGAAATATTATACATGCAATATAGTGGAAACAAAAGTAGCGGCCAAAAATGTAACAGCGATAGAAAAATCTACTTCAATTACTCATGGGGAATACAACATCTAAAAGAAGGGACATGTATACATAACAAGTCAACACGAACTGGGAGGTGGACAAAATGGACGTAACTTATTAAATGGACGTAACTTATTATCCATTCATCAGATTGGAAATTAGTTCTTTGATGAGATTCTTCAACCCAAAAGTTGTTGTTGGACCCAATTTGCTACAACTGGTACGGGCCAAACCATCAAAAATTAAATTTTTTTTAGATTGATCGGATGTAGAATTATAAAACAAGAATAATTGTCCCTCTTCAAAAACAAGAGTCAATAAGGAGCAATCATGAGTTCGGGTATGATGGAGTTGGACTTCTTGGAGCAACAAAAAACTTTTAAAATGTTTTTCATCGAGTGATTGCAAGTTGTCAAGGCGAGCATAAAAAAAGTCAGCCAGAAGTAATTTCTTTTCAATGGCAACATGTAGCCTTGGCACGACTAGCTCCATCGGAGCAATAGCTTTGCGTCCATAAGCTAACTTAAATAGTGTATGCCCCATAGAGACTTTCTAAGTTGTCAGATATGCCTAGAGAATAGGAGGGAGTGGCTGATCCCATTGTTGAAGACATTTGATGATCGGTTTCTTAAGCATCATGATTAGAGTTTTATTGGTACTTTTGGCCAATCCATTGGCACAAAGGTAATAGGGAGTAATGAATTTATGAATAATATTGAAATTTTGAGTTAAAGCCTGCTTGAGAGCATTGGCAAAGTGTGTTCCTTGATCAAAAATAATTTCCAAAGATAGCCTGAACCGATGAAGAATGTCACGAGTCAGGCATTTGGCAACAACCTGACCATTGCTAAATGAATAGCCCAATCCTTAGGCCAATGTGTAATAAGCCCTACAAAGACACTACCTCAAGAGCATTCAAACGAAGCATGGAAAAACAACTACCAATTTGGTACCTGTAGCATTGGTGCCTGCGTACAAAGCTTTTTTAAACGTTCAAAACTCGTTTGGCATTCTTCAGTCCAACAAAACTGCTGAGGGGACACGGTGGTCAATCGAGTAAGTACAATAGTCAAATGGGCCAGCCACCAAAGATGATGGGCATGCCAACAAATTTGGCCTAGGAATTGCATGACTTATTTAGGTGTTTTGGCGTGTGGAGTATTCAAAATAACCTGTAATTTATCAAGATCCACATGGATGCCTTGCTTAGAAATAATATGTCCTAAGAGTTTACCACTAGCAACTGCAATGATGGACTTATGGGGATTCAAACAAAGGTGATATTCCCGACACTTAAGGTAACAATAGTGCAAATGCTATAGATATGCATTAGTGTCTCCAAACAATGAAAAGTCATCGAAGTGAACTCTCATAAAGCTATTCAGGTACGGGGAGAAGATTTCTTGCATGCAATGTTGAAAAGTACTGGGTGCATTACGTAGATTGAACCACATCACCATGCATGCATATACCACCTAGTTATTTGATGAAGGCACTCTTGGGTATATCAACATCTGCCATCCTGACTTGATTGTAACCACTGTGGAAGGAGTACATTTAACCTCTGGCTACATAATCTAGCATGCTATCTAGGAATGGTAGTGCGAACAAATAATGAACAATTACGACAATTAATTTTCTATAATCTACACATATGTGAAATTGTTTATTCTTTTGGTTACTATCACAATAGGTTAGATCCATTGTGCATGTTCTACAGGACAATAAGTCCAATGTGGAATAATCTATCTGTTTTTGCCTTAACTTTCTAAGCATAATTAGGATTTATCCATTAACTTTGCTGCTTTACTGTTCAAGCATCTAGTTTCAATACAACCTAGTAGTGATAAATTCTAGGTTCTAAGCCTTTCATGTCCCTATAGTCCAGACAAAAACTCTCGTAAATTGTTTTAACCAAGTTAGCAAGTCCTCTTCCAAGGTAGAATTATAGCCAACTTTTATTTTGAGCGGGCATGGATTAGTGTCATCTCCCATAAAAAAGTCACTAATTGGTCTTTTGGCACATAAAATTGCCATGTTGTAGAATGGTCACTCTCAGACTAAAAGGGGTTCTAAAAATCTATAATGTCTAGTAATTCTTGGGCGGCATCTCCAGACTCATCCGCAAAACGTTGTACCCTTGTCGGGAAGAAAAGGAGGTCCAAGAGAGTGATGCGGGGTTGGATTAGGCCCTTGTGCATCATCCTTGTCCGACAAATGATGTCTCGATGCTGGGTGCCTCACCTTGTGGTGTGACTGATCAACATAGTCCTGCTCTTCCGAAGAGAAAGCAAAGAGACACTCAGCTGGGTGGGATCATAGATGTAGGATGTATGCGTTGTCAACGAAAAAGAAAAATACAATATTCTAAATAAAATCACCGAACTCAAGATGCTAAATATTTTTACACTCGATAATTGCGATCAATATACAACTGGTGTCACAAGGTGACTCTGAATAATAAAACGTACTTCGCCACAGTGTGGATCACTAAATGCGAAATGGTCTTCTTGGCCATAGTAATACAAAATGGTCTTCACTTTAAGCTTTGAGCTTCGATCTTCTCTTCCTTCCATTTCAAAACTTCGAATGCTTTCTTTCAATCACTTATCCTTACTTCAAATCATGAGATAACATTTAGAGGAAATCCATGGGGAGATAAAAAAATATCATTCATACATTTTTAAATACACTCTTGAAACATAATGACAACAAAATATCATGAAGACAATTTATCGTTTGAGAAAAGACAATTTATCATGAATTTGTTTCAATATGTATGTTGCCCATTGATTAATCACAATCGTCGAGTTTGTTTTACCTTACAGATTTGATAGAGACATATTTTTTTATGATAAAATTTAGAATTTGAGAGAAGATTGCATATGACATCAACATAATACAAGAATATGTACAGCTTCTAATAAAAGGATGATTATGCCATCTTTTTCATAACTCACACTTTTCCATTTTTCGTTTCAGAACAGTCAAAGAAACAAATGAACTGAGGGCTTATTCCAATGATGAACTCAAACGTAGAACGATTCCCCTTATTGCTGAAGAACCATCAATCAAGAGTTTTTCATTGTCACTGGTAAGCATAGCTTTGTCTAGTAATTTTACGGTAACTTCAGAAGGAACTATCTTCCCTTCTTTGATCATGCTTTGGATCATTTCTCCATTGTGACTTCCAGACTGAATCTGAGCATGCAAAAGATCTCCTCCATTTCTTTCATTTATCGACTTTGCACGATCGATCACTACAGTCTATCACCTTTATGAGCCTATCCACCGCCTCTCTCTCTCTCTCCCTCTCTCTCCCTCTCTCTTTCTCCCTCCTCCCTTTGACTTGATCTATGCTTGCTATCGTATCTGTGAATCAGGGAAGTTTCTCTCTCTCTCTCTCTCTCTCTCTCTCTCTCTCTCTCTCTCTCTCTCTCTCTCTCTCTCTCTCTCTCTCTCTCTCCCTCCCTCTCTCTCTATCTATCTCTCCCTCTCTCTCTCTCTCTCTCTCTCTATATATATATATATCTATATATATATATATATATATATATATATATATATATATATATATATATATATATATATATATATATATATATATATATATATATATATATATATATATATATATATATCGAACATTCAACAGCCTCCATCACTACTCTGCACTAATCTCACGAGCATCAGTGTTGTCACTTTCACTAGCCGATTCATAGCAAAATTGAACCTTCTTGTGCATCGAGACTCTTAAGCACTTCACCTAGTTCTTCAAGCTTTGAGCCAATCTCACCATTTCTCTCTATCTCGCTCTCTCTATGTGTCTCTCTCTGTCTTGTGATTCTCTCAACTCCCTTTGAAACTTGGACTTAGCTTTGCCCATCACCTTCCTTTCTCTCTCTCTCTCTCTCTCTCTCTCTCTCATTCTGTCTCTCCATCTCCCTCTCTCTCGCTCCCTCTCTCTCTCTAACCCCTAAACTCTTCTAATTCCTCTGCGCATGAGCCTTCTTGTCTCTCTCTCTCTCTCTCCCTCTCTCTCTCTCCCTCTCTCCCTCTCTCTCCCTATCTCTCTCTCATTCTTTTTCTCTCTTCATGTTTCTCCTAAGTCTACTACTCTGTCTCTCTCTCTCTCTCTCACTCACTCTCTCTCTCACTATCTCTCTCTCTCTCTCTCTCTCTCTTTCTCTCTCTGTCTCTCTCTCTCTCTATCTCTCTCTCTCTATCTCTCTCTCTCTCTCTCTCTCTCTCTCTCTCTCTCTCTCTCTCTCTCTCTCTCTCTGTCTCTCCCTCCCCCTAGTGACTCCGTGATCTGCTCTGGGCGATTGACTAGCACCTTCAGCTTGAGCTATCGATTACTGATGTATGGATCTTCTTTAAGTGATGAAGTTCCCTTGACAAGTTAGTCAATAAAATTAAGGGGTTACAGTTAGGATAAAATTTCATTATGAAGTTCCAAACTAGGTCTTTTATCAAGGATAACCTAGGGTTTCTTTTTATGAGGGCAATGCACATCAAATCAAAGGTTCTATTTACTTTATTGGCTAAAATCCTAGGGTTTTCTAGGATGTTAGTTAGGTTTTCATGGGATAAAGGCTAGTATTTCAGGGGTTAGAACATGTTAATGAGCTTTATACAAATATATAAGTCTAATGTAACTAAAAAGAAATGGTTTCGCATCGCATAAACATTTAAGTTAATCAAAACATGGACAAGTTAAAATTCTTATAATCTTCTTGTAGTCAAAGCACCACATCATAGCCTAAAAATCAAATAGATAAATTGGAATAAAAATTTGATGCACACTCCCCGAGGAAATTGATACAAGCCGTTTAGCTATTGAGCAAGGAAATTCAGTTGGCATATGTATCAAATAATATGCAATGAGTAGACTTATTGATCAAAGCACTTGATGGTACTAAGCTTTTCAGGTTTAAAGCTATGATTGGATTCCACGACATTCAAGAGGATTGATGAAGTCGACCAAGCCAAGATGTTTTGGCTTGAGGGGGAGTTCTTGGTGCAGGTGGCAAGCCTACACACTTGGCTAGGCATGAGAAGACTTTATGTGCAATTGATTGAACACCCATGAGAACCATTGCTATAGATTCTTTATCCTTTACCATTTGTAAAAGTCAAATTGACTTGGAGGAATATTTGTAAATGCCACTGAACTTGTGGAGTTAGTTAGAATGTAAAGCCATGAGTTCATTTAGAGAGAATATCTCCTAGATTAGAGGATCACTTTTTTTAGAGAGAGCCTAATTTGAATTCAAATTCAAATTTGAAGTTAGCTTCTATAAAAACAAGTTATAAAATCTCGTGGGGTACCACTCCAATTCCGAGCCTCTAGTTGATCACACTGTAGAGAGTGTTTGGCTCACTTCGTAGCCTATAGTTCTCACTATCATTGGGAGGAAAGTGCCTCAAAGTGATCACTAGTCATTCTCTACAGAGGTCCAAAAAAATAGGAGGTAATGCTACACTTGCTAAATTGGAGGAAAGTGCCTCAAAGTGATCACTAGTCATTCTCTCTAGAGGTCCAAAAAAATCAGGGGTAATGCTACACTTCATAAATTGATTTCACAAAGAGAGGAGACCATACAAGTTGAAGCACATAGAGAGGAGACCATACAAGTTGCTATAACTTGTATGGTCTTACTTACAAAAACTCCATAGGACATGCGGAAAAAAGAGGAGAACATACAAGTTATTTGCACCAAGAGAGGAGAGCATGACATCCATTTGTTGGATCCTAGTGGAGCCTCTGACAATTCATACAAGAAGAAGAGGGAAGAAAAACACTTCTAAGTGGGAAATATAACTGAAGCTAATTCAACTATTGGGAAGGAAACTAGCTAGAAGGTAAAGCATTTGCCAAAGGTGGGTGCCCCATCACCTTTAGCTCTATGCAAAGCTTCAAGAAAATAAAATGGGTCTCGGTCCATGAAGCCTTTATGTCTAGGTAGTTCAAGGTTCGGTCTCCATTTGGCTCTAAGGTACTACGCAAATCACTCTTCATAAAATTCTATCACCTTGGATTAATGTAATTTCATGGTATTTTGGTACAATGTAGTGCTCCTCCTTAGTTGAAGATAGTTCAATTAGTGCGACATACAAATTGGTGCTTTTCATCCTCATGTTTGTGGTCAAATGTGGACACCTTCAGTTGGGAATAATCTATACTTAGTGAATTCCATTAAGGAAGTTTTCAAGCATGTAGGCTTGTATTAATTGAAAACAAAGTCGAATTTGCTTATGTGCCTTAAGAGCTCCTAGTTATGGTTCACAATCTATCACCATGTAAATGAGAACCCACTCTGATCTCAAAA
>MU262499.1:0-65441 GCA_020310875.1 Ceratopteris richardii | reverse complement strand
AGCAATAGACGATGATCAGGAGGAAACCAGCATAGCAAGTGATTTAGAAGCCATCAATTTAGAGATAGATATTCTTGGTGCATCGGATCTTCAAGAGGATGCTAGAATAGAGGACTTTGAATAAAAGACTTTTACGTACTAATTTTTGGTTTTTTTTTTGTTTATTCCCTATATTATTTTTCTTATCGCATGCTAATTATTTGAGTTCTTTTATTACAGAGCACGATGGGAGACAATCCTCCAGTCACTCCATAGTCCATGACAAAGGAGCAGTTTTTGGAGTTCATCTCTCAGGTTCCTCCTACGTATATGGCCGCTCCATCACAGTATTGGATCGCTCGTGGTAGCACTCCTCCCGGCCTCACTCCTTGCGGCCTTACTCCTGCCGGCCTCACTCCCGCTGGCCTCACTCCCGCCGGTGTCACTCCTGCCGGTGCTACTCCCGTAGGAGGTATGTCTCCTAGCTTTGTGACTCCACCACGACCATCTTTGCAGCCATCTCCTACTGGGTCTACTAGTAGACATGTGCATTCGACACCTCAGCATGATACAAGGTCTGGCCCGTCTCGTAGATCGAGGTCACGCTCTGGAGCAGGAGGTTCTAGGAGTGGATCTACACGTAGGTCTGGAGGCGGAGGAGGCGGTTGTTGTGGAGGCAGTGCGACGGACGTTGTGTCGCCCGCTTCTACTCCTAGGACGAGTACCTCAGATGTAGGTACGCCATGCAGTACACCAGGCAGTACACCATGCAGTACACCACGCATTACACCACGTACACCTTGGGGTGCTCATGACCATGATGACTCCATGGTGTATAGTATCCGAGATGGAGCTCCGGTGATGGATGCGGCTGGCAAAGCAATGCGTGCACACATACAAAAGCTTTTCTCCATCCAGTTTGGACACTCGATCATGTTGAAATGGAGTGAACAGGATAAAGATCGGAAGAATTATATCACACAGACGATTTACCAAGAGTTTCGACCAATCGATGGACAGTCGATTGTCAGTTCAGAGTGGATTCTGCACATCGCACGTGAGGTCATGTCGCATCGACGATCCGAGGCTCGTGATGCATTCACAGAAGGCTTACAAAGCCTGTGTGGTTAGATGCTGAGGAGTGGGACATGATTCGTGATGAGCAGCAACAGACTCCTGATCGATATCGCTAGCAGCAAAATGCCGCAGCCACACGTCTAGACACGATTGGACCGTCACATTTGGGCAGCGGCGGATATGACACAATGCGTCATGAGTTTGTAAGTACCATTTCATTTATTGAATTTATTTGTGTTAAATTTCTCATACATATTTCTCTAATCTTTTTATATTTGTTTCAGGAGTTGGCAATGGATCGTCCTCCAACACGAACGGAGGAGTCTTATGGATATAGTCATGGGTTGACTGCACTATTGCAGGACTTGGAGGGACGCGGTGCGGTAGTTTCATGGGAGCATTTGCGATGAGGTAATTAATTTATAAACTTGGTTTTTACTTGTTTGTAATTTTCATGTGAACTTATCTCATTCTATTAATGTTCTTTGTTGCAGGACTGTTGATATGGAACGTTCTTTGCATGTGTATGGCAGTGGAAAACCAATATTTTGTATTTGATTTCCATATGGCAATACATTGCTTTGCCACATTTTGTAAAACGTCATATATGACAATGGTTTGCCACACTCTTGTACATGCTTCATTATTGAATTATATAACTTCTTTTGTACATGGTTCATTGTTCATTCTGATTATCGATCTCTTTTGTGTACTATATACTCTGTTTCATGAAATCATATTTGGTTTTCATTAGAGTACACATCACATGTACTCTCTTTTTTTTGGGCAGAGTGTATTGTCTTTTGTTCAGCAACATCATGGCAATGTTGTTGTAGCAAAAGACAAAACACTCTGCCCAAAAAAATTTTTGCAGGTATGGTCGTCAGTATACGCGACGGTACTCCCAGTAGTGTCATCGGAATAACTGTCGGTACACCCAGGAGGCGATGCAGCAGAAGCCGATTACCGACACATATACCGACGTTTATACCGACACATATACCGACGCTTTTACCGACGCATATACCGACATTTATACCGACACCTATACCGACTCTTTGGTACCGACGCGCAAACCGACCTTTACATCGGCGTCGCGGCAAATAAAGCCGCGTTCATTTTCCTCGGTAAAAACCTCGGTATACCATCGATCTGTTGTAGTGTTGGGAGGAGAAAAATATCTTTTTGTAATACAACCTTAAAATAGCCAAGAAATATGTAAAAACAGGCCCAATATCACACCCTCTTAGGTCTAAAATCTTCTAGATCTTTGTAAAAAAAATCCTATCTCACCAGAAATGTAAAGTATCTAGAAGATTCATCTCAAAATATCATCCCTAAATATCTCGGACTGAAAAGGCCTATAAAAGGACCCCTTGGGTGCCCTCCAAGAGAAAGAAGAGTTGTATGCAAGTACATGTGGGTGTAGTGGGCACTCCAAACCTAGGAGAAGCAGTCTACCCTATGTCATTGTATTGAGAGAGCTATACAAGCTCCTAATTTGTAAGTCCCCCATGTCTTTGTAATATTTTCTATTTCAATCAAACTCATTTCTCCAATTCCTTGCATTTCCATTACCCTTAACATTTTCTTATTCTATCCAAAACACCCTCTGTTCTTCTCTCATTTCCTACTCCTTCCATCTTCCTTCCATCTTCTCCATAATTGCCAAACCCATTGAAGATCGTGGTACCACTTGGCTCCTCTTGTTATTGAGAATCTCTTTCTTGTGAGTGTTTAATGTTTTGTGTGTTGGTACTAAGAGAGCGGCGTGGACAACCCATGCTTTAATAGTACATGTGTAATGTTTGTGTGTTGGTACTAAGAGAGTGGTGTGGACAACCCCTGCCTTAAGAGTACTTGTGTAATGTTTATGTATTGGTACTAAGAGGGTGGCATGGATCACCCTTGCCTTAAGCGTACCGTTTTTTATATTTTTTTTAAGTGTACTAAGAGGCCAGCGTGGATCACCCCCACCCTATGAGTGCCATTGTATGTGTGTGACAAGGCGGCATGGACCACCCCTGCCTTGGTAGTGCTGTGTGTGTTTTCATGTGAATGATTTTGTAGGAGCCTCGTGTCCCTCATCTTCAATTCCATTCTCCGTTTATGAGCTGAGCATCGAGGAAGTGTTAGAGGCCATTTCCTTAATGCCCCTCTCACCGTCAAATAGAAGAGAAACATTTCTTGCAACATGACTTGAACAACCAGAATCTTTGTAGAATAGATGCCCATATTATTTACCTTCTTTGTGACTCAAATTCATTAAGAGTAATGAATCTTCATGTGATTGATCCTCAACTAGTTGTTGTAATATTATCTATTGTGATTTCTATTTTTGTTGTTATAGTTTTATCCACCTCTGCCTCTTGTGTTGCCAAATCCAACTCTACCTCCACCTTGTAGAGTTCTTCAAATCAACAAGAAATTTTGGGTGGTGTGGTTGGTCTTGTTAGAGATGGTGTAAGATTGAAATTTTTGTCCTCCTGACTTGTCATGTTTTGCTCCTTTTTTCTTTCTTTTCCACTTGTTCTTGCCTGCATAGTGGTCTTGAGAGACTTCTTCATCATCATTCTCCTTCATCATTCCTTCATTCTTCCGAACTTTCTTATCTCCATAATTAGCGCTTGTTGAGTTACGTTGATAAGAATTACCTTCCTTCAAAATTTTGTTGGCTTCTTGATTGAAGAGTTGTCAAGAAATATATTGAAGTCACATATCTGTACATCCCTGATAAGATCATAGGCTGTTGTGAATGACTTCCATTGCTTGTCATTCCTTATTCCTTCAAGCTCTACCTCATGATAGCCTCTTCTTCAATCACTACTCCAATTTACGCTAATTGATCTGCAAACTCCTTGAGATTAGTGAAAAACTCCATGATTGTTTGCTTGGGGTTTTCTTCATTTGGTTGAACTCATTCCATAAATGGTTCTTCCTAGCTTTGGTGCTAGCACAAAAGAATGTTTCAAGTGCATCACAGGTCTCATATGATGTTTTGCAACCTCTAATGTGTGGTTACAAGAAATCGGAGATAGAGTTTAAGAAATAAGACCTAGATTGAGATCTCTTGTACACCATAGTGTGAGCTTCTAAGTCTCTTCTTGTTTAGGTCCTCCTTTGGATCTTGGAGTAGGCATAACTTCATCACCTCTTACAATTAAGCTTTCATTATGATTTCCCAAGTAGCAAAATTGTTCCTATCAAGCTTCTCAATCATCAAGGGAAAACCATTACCCATCTTGATGTAGCTATGATACCAGTGTGAGTGCTTGGAGAAGTTTGAATAGTGGAAATTCATGATAAAAGTCTTGAATTTTTTGTCCAACTAACCAACATAGGACCTACCCTTTTGTTATTGGAGAGTCTAATACACCTTTAAAGCTTCAAATTGATTCAATACACCACCCTATGTACTTTGGAAGATCAATGAGAAAGTTTTGATTCAAAAGAGAGAAGTTTGAAGCTTTCTACAAAGCTCTAGGCTTACTTCCTTTTGTGGATTGATTCCACATAGCTTGGCACTTCCTTATACATGAGTGTCAGCTCTTCATTCACTGCATCACTCATAGGGGGATTTGTTGATATATTTAGGTAGTGATGTGTGTGAACACTCTAGGACCGCTGGGGTACTTTTTTCCCTCTTTAGGAGGTTTTTTTCCACTGGGCTTATATATACGCTTATTGCCCTAATGGGTTTATTATTTTTGTACACTCTAGTGATAATACATTCAGTATTGTGTGTTGTGCTCCAAGCATCTTCTTCTTCCTTGTGTTGTTCACCTGCTTCCGTAGACATCTAACTCCAACAGCTGCAACATGGTTTGAACAAGTAGAGTCTTTGTAGAATAGATGCTCATATTCTTTACCTTCTTTATGATGAAAATTCATTAAGAATAATGAATCCTCATGTGATTGATTCTTGACCAGTTGTTGTAATACCGTCTATTGTGGTTTCTATTTTCCTTGTTATAGTTTTCTCTACTTCTACCTCTTGTGTTGTCAAATCCGACTTTACCTCCACCTTTCAGAGTTCTTCCAATCAACTAGAAATTTTGAGTGGTTTGGTTGGTCTTGTTAGAGATGGCACAAGGTTGAATTTTTTTTCCTTTTGTCTTGTCCTACTTTGATCCTTTTTTCTTTTCAATCCACTTGCTCTTGCCTGCGTAGTTGTCTTGAGAGACTTCTTCATCATCATTCTCCTTCTTTTTTCCTTTGTTCTTCTTAACTTTCTTATCTGCATAAAGAGTGCTTCTTGAGTCACCTTGATAAGAATGAACTTCCTTCAACTTGTTGTTGCCTTCTTGATTGAAGAGTTGCTGAAGCAAGATGTTGAACTCAGGTGTTTGAACATCCATGATAACATCATGGGGCACTTCTGAGTGATCTCCATTGCTTGTCATTCCTAATTCCATTCAAGATCTGCCTCATGATAGACTCTTCTTCAATCAATACTCCAATTCAAGCTACTTGATCGGGAACCTCCTTAAGTTTAGTGACAAAGTTTGTGATTGTTTTCTTGGGGCTTTCTTCATTTGGTTGAACTTATTCCATAAATGGTTCTTCCTAGCTTTGGAGCTAGTAGAGAAGAAAGCCTCAAGTGCATCCTAAGTCTCTTGTGATGCTTTGCAACCTCTGATGTGTGGTAACAAGGAATTAGAGATAGAGTTTAAGATATAAGACTTGGCTTGAGCATCTCTTGCACACCATAGTGTGAGCTTCAAATTCTCTTCTTGTGTAGGTCCTTCTTTGGATCTTGGAGTAGGAATAACTTCATCACCTCCTACAATTCCATAAATATTTCCACCTTGCAAGTAAGCTTCTATTATGATTTTTCCTATCAAGCTTCTCAATCATCAAGGGAAAAACCATCACCCATCTTGATGTAGCTATGATACCACTATGAGTGCTTGGAGAATTTGAATAGTAGAAATCTGATGATGAAAGTGTTGAAGGTTTTGTCCTCCTAACTAGCATAAGACCTACCCTTTTGTTATTGGAGAGTCTAGTACACATCATAATCTTGAAATTGATTCAATAAACCACCCTATGTAATTTGGAAGATCAATGAGAAAGGTTTGATTCAAAACAGATAGTTTTGCACATAAACAAGTTCATGAGACTTGCTATTTATGGTATTTCAAATATATAGAGAAGACATGGAAAATAGAAATGGGAAGTATGTGTTGTATCATCACTTTACTCGATTATGGAAGGAAGAGTTTAACAATGTGTCTATTCCTCGTAAAGTTAGAATGGGTGAATGTTCAGTTTGCGCCACTTTGAAAAACATGGCAAAGGGGGCTACAACACCACAAGAAAAGGATAATTTTAAAAACCTTCTTAACAACCATCATGAGAGTCAAGCTTTAGAGAGAAAGAAAATAATTCATCATCAAAGTAAAGCACTCAGAAATCCGGAGTGTTATATGGGTTTGTGATCGATGTTATGGATTAAAAAAAAAAACTTGTTTGCCACATTTTTATCGCATCCCTAAGGACATTGGAGATGAAGTCCTTGTGCAAATGCATTTGGTTGGTGCTTTGGTATACAATGGAACTGTAATGTCCAAGGTTTTCTTCACATATCCAAATGTGCATAATGATCCAAACCTTACAGTTACCGTCATTCATTGGGTTTTGCAATCATGGAAGGGTCTTTTGCCACCAACTCTATATTTGCAACTTGATAATACTGCAAGAGAGAATAATAATTCTACAGTCTTTGGATATTTAAGCATGCTTGTTGGTAAATAGGTATTTTGAAAGGTTAAGGTAAATTCCTTCTTGTTGGGCACACTCATGATCACATTGATCAAATGTTCAGTACGTTCTCTAAGAAGTTGGCATGTAACAATGCTTTTACTCTTCTGATTTTATCTGAGCTGATTTCAGAAGCATATACTCCAAAACCAAAAAGTTTCAACACCTCACACAGATTTACAACTTTAAAGCGCTTTTGCTCAATGGGCCTTGATAACGTGCTAAGGTTTTGGCTTCATTACACAATATTAGTTTCAACCATGTATTCTTAATGAGGAGGGTTGATGAAATAACCCTTTCATTTGCAAAGTAGTATTCATCTTCTCTTGGGTGAGAGCCTAAAGAGGGATGCAGATTCTTATTGCAGGTGCCTAATTTGTCTGTGTATGGTGTAGAACAATCACCATATGAAGATAAAAAACAATACAGAAAGATGTGGAAATGTGGTTGATCAAGTAAAGCTGGATGCATGCACTCATTGAAAAGAAGAGACATATTGAGCGTGCAAAAAAATATGCTGGAGATCAAGATGTATCTTGGTGGGAGGACTTTTTCAATCATCAAGAAGAGATTATACAGTATACAATTGTAGGTCATTGGCTAGTTGATGTTCCAATCACATTGCGATTTTTGTACACAAAGATCAGTGAATGTGGCCCAAGCATGTAATGTAGATGCACTTCAAAGTTTTATACATCCACCAGAAAGAAATATTTATGTAGGCCCAAGGATGACAAAACATGCAGAAGCAAGATGGCAAGGAAATTTAATAGAGATAAATGTTGGAATGCTTATTTGAGTACTTGTTGATGGTGATGAGGCTACCAGACCATTTTGGATTGCAAGGTTTTAGAGATAACTAAAGATATTGATCAGAGAAGAATAGAGGCTTTGATGGTGCATTGGTATAACACTAAAGTAGTAATGCATTCATAGGTAAATATAACTTATAAATGGTGTGTGATACTAAACAAATAGGCTCAAAGAAGAAAAATACTATTCGAAGTAGACTCTTAAAATGGATTATGTAGATATTCTTATTTATGATTTTCTTTGACAAAACAAGTCACTTAAGGAAAGCAACCATCAATATGATAAAGCAAAAGCTTCCTGATGTATGTGGTACAACAAATCATAGGCCACCTCCAAAAGTGAGACACTAGACATCTGCATGACCAGGAAACGACCTCCAAATTTGTTCCAAGGATTATGCATGTATTGCAAAGAACAGAGCACCCCAACCAGCAAAAACAATAAGAAAATTTTGAATACACAGTATATTCCAATGATATTTTTGGTCACAATCATTAGAAAGAGGATCTTGGAGAACCATAAATGGTATCCTCCTAAATTGATGGGCAAACACACAGAAAGCAAGCAACCTGATTTAGTACTGAAGAGATATGTGCATACGCATAATGATATCATGTTCATAACCATTGTTAGAAGACAGACCTTTCATCGAAGTGCTTTAGGTTTCATATATTTATGAATCATTAACCTGCACAGGCTTAGAGCACGAGAACCTTTACTACTTAGAAAAAGAGTTTGGGGGAATAAGGCTTGATTTCGCATGTTCAGCTCTAAAAGCAAATCTGAGTTCACAGCTTTGATTTCACCAAGAGTCCATGATAAAGAAATGAAGGAACAAAGTTTTGTGCAAGACTATTCATTGCAACACAAAAAAAAAACTCCCAAATAATGAGCATGCATGATTCAACTGCCAGGTGACATACACAGCATAGTTCCCCACATCACAGAGACTTTCAGACCTTGTAGGAAGAAAAAAAAACCGACTACAGTATTTAACAAAATCTTCGCAGCACCTCTTTAACTGCCATGGATATTTCTGACATTAAGTGGATGTAAATATAAAAAAATGTGATAAGCAAAAAAGACCCCATAAACCGTGCTTGGTGATTGGACGAACAAGGGTAGCACCCAATAGTAATGAAGGAAATGAACATTCCCTCTAGGAACAGAGAGCTGAAGCACCTTTGACTGAGACCTTGTACATCAGGTATGTGAGCATCCGAGTCAAAACCCCCCAGGACAGCATGAGCATTTCTCTAGATTTGCAATGGACAAGCCATGTAGTGCTGCAGCCACTAATCGTTAACACTATAGTAGACGTTCGACTGAAAAATTGATGTTTCTTATGCAACATGAGCCAACACATCCTAGACATATCCCAATGTTGCAGATCAGAGACTTGAGGGCATTAGTTGGGATAGAGCAGTGCCCAATGTGAGCCTTCCTGATACAACACAGGTATAGAGCGCAAACTTGGGAATCCCAGCTTATCAGCTGCAACGTTATAAACAGGTAGGAATCGAGCATGGAGCTTAGCTCTCCGTGCATGAGATGTGAAGGCGAGACAGACGGGCCAAGCAGGTGAGCCAAGCTAGACCTTCCTTTGCATAGCAGCTTCACACAAAGGAGTGATGGGGTAGCATTAGAGCTCAAGCTTGAGGAGGGGAAGCTCCGAGCTCCAATGCACCGAGCGAATGGGCATGAAGTGCAAGCAGGAGCCGATGATGCCCAAAAACACAGGAGGGTTTGCTTGCATATAACACGATAGAAATGAAGGGGCAAATGCAATCCATGAAACACTCACAGACAAAAAAAAAAAAGGAAGCCCTTGATGGCTTTAACATGTCATATGCCTGCTCACAGATCGGGTAGGGAGATCCAAGCGCCAAAGCTAACCAATGAGGAACAGGGGGAACTCGACACCTGCAAGGGTAGTTTTATCACCTGCAAGGGCGTTCGAGGAAACCATCACTAGACATCATACCGGGAGAGACTTCCCCAACGACAATAAGCACAAGCCTCCAACCCATTAGGGTTAAGAGCAGGCCCCTCGAGACAATCACTGAGCATAGACCGGAGAATGAAGACAGACACAACAGGCAGAGCAGAGCTTCACCCCGCCATAGCCCTAAGCTCGCGGCTCCAAACAAGAAGGAACAGAAAAGAAACCCTCCCTACGAAAGGCCAAGAATCAGAATGAGAATAGGGTAAGGGAGGAAGTTAAGATGTTCCCCACCTATATGCTTGAAAACAAGGATCATAGGGAGTCAAGGATCCTAGCCCATGAGGAAAATACAAGCAAATACAATTATCCTACTCACACAAAGGAGAGACATGCATAGGCACACACACATGTTCCAAATATAACAAAGAATTTGGTTTCTGTTGGACAAATGGTTGACCAAGGATTACAAGTTAGGTTCAAGTTAGGTTCAATGTTGATGGGTTATATGTAGAAGAGTACAAACAGGTTGGACGATTGATTGCAGAAGGAAACAAAGTGGTAGGATGTTCACTTTAAATGTGAAAATTCGTCAAATGAATGCAATCAAAGGAAATTGTCCATGGCCTACCAATTTTCAAGGTTTCACACATGCAAAAGGTATGTGTAGCATGTCAATTTAGTAAACAATCAAGATCATCATTTTTGCATGACAAGCATGTTAGTGAGAATGTGCTAGAAATAGTACATAAAAATGTTTGGGGTCTTGTAAAGACCACATCTATGGGCGGTTGCTAGTTTTATGTTAATTTCATTGATGAACATACACGAAAAGTGTGGGTATATTTCATGAAAGAGAAGAGTGAGGTGTTCACTCATTTCTAGAATTTTAAAGCTATGGTGGAAAAGTAGACATGGAAGTATATTCAGACATTAAGATCTCATGGAGGAGGTGAATACATGTCAAATGAGTTCAACAATTTTCTAAAAAATCATGGAATTTGGCATCAGTCTTCATGCACGTACACACCACAATAGAATGTGATTGCTGAACACAAAAATAGACATATTAGAGAAATAGCAAGAGCCTTGATGGATGACAAGAATATGCCTCATTGTTATGGGGCAGAAGCTATGCATACGGCTGTATACATCATGAACATAACTCCAACTGCTGATGTACATCAAGTTACACCTGAAGAGAAGTTCATAGGTAGAAACCCAAACTTATCACATACGAACATTTTTTGTTGTATTGCATATGTGCATGTTCCAGATGAGTTGAGGATGAAGTTTGATTCGAAAGCAAAAAAATGTGTCTTCATTGGATACGCCTTGAGCAAAAGGGATATAGATGTTATAACCCACTCATAGGACAAGTGACGGTGAGCAGAGATGTGGTATTTGATGAAATGTCAAGCTTCCATGTAGATCCAAAGATAGACTTAATCTTGACTCAAATGACAAAGAAAATGTTGAAAAATCAAGTGCAGAATCTCAAGTTCTGGGTGGACTGGATGAATCACTGAGCAATAGTTCCAACTCAAATCCATGGAGTGGAAGATTGCGTGGAAACTTTAGTCCAAGAAATTCATCAAATACATCCGAGAAAGGTAAGAAAAATCTTTCGGTTGGTAGTAAAACATGTGCAGGTTTTGAAGACGTTGATGGAAATTCAAGCAGTTCAGAAAAGAGTCTTGACAAGGAGCTTGGATTGCCCTCTATGAAGACTCCACGAGTAAGAAAGGCACATGCAGATGATACAAGGAGAAGTGAACCAGGACCAAGAAGATCTGGGAGGATGCAAAATTCAGTGCAACAATTGATTTATGATAGTTATATGGCTCGTCATTATGCCTACATGACCAAGGTAATACAAAATGTTGAACCTTCTTGTTTTGAAGATGCAATTGGAAAATGAAGATTGGGAAAAGAGCTATGCACAAGGAATGGCTGCACTTTAAGGAAATGAAACATGGAAGCTGGTTCCATTGCCATACGGAAAGAAACCCATAGGCTGCAAGTGGGTCTACAAGGTAAAGCACAATGCTGATAGGAGCATAAGCAGGTAGAAAGCACGATTGGTAGCAAAAGGATATGCACAAACATATGGAATTGATTATGAGGAAACATTCAGCCCTATAGCTAAAATGTCTACTTTTAGAATACTTGTTGCATTAGCTACAAAAGGATGGACTTTGCATCAAACGGATGTGAAGAATGCTTTCCTACATGGTGAGTTATAGGAAGAAGTATACATGGACCAACCATAGGGATATGAATATTCAAAGCATCCAGAATATGTTTGTAGGTTTCAAAAAACTTTGTATAGGCTGAAGCAAGCTCCTCATGCATGGGATGCAAGGATTGTTGATTACTTAATTAACATTGGGTTTTCTATGTGTGATGTAGAGCATTCATTATATGCAAGGAAGGGTGATGATGGCATCACAATTGTGGCTATTTATGCTGATGACTTGATTGTAGATGGTGATAATGAAGAAAGCATTAAAGAGGTAAAGCAACTTCTTATGTAGGAATTTGACATGAAAGATCTTGGTGTGTTGCGCTATTTCTTGGGCATTGAGTTTATACATATAGAAACAGGTATATGGATGTCACAAAGGCAATATGCCTTGAATATCCTACAAAAGTATGGTATGGCTGATTGCAAGCCAATTTCTATGCCATTCAATCAGAATTTGAAGTTGGATATTACATCAGGTGAAGCATCGGAAAGCGCCATTATGTACAGGAAAATTGTGGGAAGCTTGATGTATCTCACAATTACAAGGCCTTATCTAAGCTACACTACTGGAATTGAAAGTCAATTTATGTAGGTTCCCGGGAAGCCACATTTGGATGCTTTGAGGCACACTCTACATTATGTGAGTGCTACTTTGGTTTAATGCATTGTTTTATGAAGCTGGTGTAGATTCGTAGGTTTCATGGATACACCGATGCAAATTGGGCTGGTAGCATTCTAGATAGAAGATCTACTAGTGGTATTCTATTTGCACTGGGAGTGCAACTATTACATGGAGGAGTAAGAAGCAACCCACTGTTAGTTTGTCGAGCACAAAGGTTGAGTATAGAGGTGCTTCAATGGCAGCATGTGAGGCATCATGGCTAGAGATGCTACTTGCAGATTTAGGTGTGGAAGTGCAAAATCCTATCATCATCTATTGTGATAATCTTAGTAGCATACAGTTAGCACAGAATCCTGTTTTTCATGCTAGAACAAAGCATATCAAGGTACATTATCACTTCATCAGAGAGAAGGTATTTGCAGGTGACATTGATCTTGTTTATGTGAGAATAGGTGAACAGGTTGTTGATATTTTCACTAAAGCACTTGGAGCATAGAAGCTGAAGAAGTTCAAAAGATAGCTTGGATTAGCGGTCATGGTGTTGAGCTTGAGGGGGAGTGTTGCGATATCAAGCTCAACATGTGATGATCTAGGATGACACATATCACTTTTTCATTTCTCTAACATGTATGGTAGTCACGCTGATATATGTCAAGGATACTTCATTGAGTTGTACTAGATTTATCTACGGAGAGTGATGGCACATTTGTTTCTTGCTAGCTCAATCATGCGTGACATCAGATTTTTCCTTATGTACTGTTCTTTATATATTGCACTTGTTGTATTCTTGTTTTTAGGGGTCATTCTTGTACATTCCTTTTATGTAATAGAAGAAGAAGAAAGATCTTCTTCCTTGCCTCAATTTGTGTGTGTGCTTCTCGTTGATTATGAGAGTGTGTGTGAGCTCTTGTCCTTATCTCCTTCCTCGTGACATTGAAGAGGCCATAGATTTTGGCAACCTGAACCTAGTGATTTCTAAAATTGACCAATCCAATGTTAGTTTTGCTTACAGTATGGAAATCATTGATCTAAATGTGAGAAAGCTAGAGATTATAATCAAAGAAAACGGAAAGCCAAATTGAAAAATGTCCATGGTGAGTGTAGTAACCTTAGAGTATATGGAAACTTTAGTGGTTGTGATCACAAGATCAGGTCAAGAGTACTAGACCGTACAATAATATGAGCACTCACTAGTGGAGCAGAAGAAGCACTTGGTGAAAGGAGTTTAGTGGGCCCAAGACTATGCACTATATTATGTAGATCTAAAACTAGTCATTGTGCATAACATTAGCAAGGGTTGGATAGGTAAAATGAGAGGGATGAAAGGTTAAGAAAGAATATAAACCCATGATGGTAGAACGATAGTGCAAGAAAGTGGGATCTTTAGACACTTATCAAAAACAATATCAACCGCGTCTAAAGTTTTGGAGTTTCAGACATGAGTTTAGGTTTCTAGGGCCCTCCGCACCAAAAAGTCAGACCGTGCTTCCAAAGAACCATAGAACCTGGGCATTCTAGAACAGGTAGTGTCACAAGGAAGGTAATTCCTAACATTTTTAAGTACATCATAAATTCAGTTACCACCAGGTGCATTTTTGGAATTAGTCCTGACATTTAAAAGAAGCTAATGGAACATTTACAAACGGGACAATCTCGGACACAATTCAAGGAAGTACTTGTTGGTATGGTCAAAGAGATACTAAACAAAGTGGTGGACTATGCAGTTCTGACTATTACGTATGGTACAAAAAATAAAGCCATTTCAAAAATAGTGATTGGTGGAGGATCCAATATTAATATTGCATCTACGACCAGTTATTGATAACTGAGCTGGATCGGTATTGAAATAGCATCATTTTTTTGTTTGAATGGTAGATCAATCCAAAGTACAACCAGTGAGACTCATTAAGGACATTCCGATAAAAAAATTCTCATGTACTTTTTCCCATTACTTTCGTAGTGCTCAAACTCAAAGGTAAGGAATAACAGACTATATTTTACTATTGGGAAGACGAGTAACTCTAAATGGAAGCAGAATAGGCCACCAAGACCATTACGTTTTAGAAAGGACATGTTAGATTTTTGGTCCAGTTGGAAGATGAAGAGTTGTGTCTTCCAAAAAATTAACCATACTAGTAGAGCCACGTCACATGATGAAGCTCAAGATCAAGAAAAAGCATAAAAAGTGCATCAAAGAAGTGGACACAGAAGAAGAAGGAGCACGTAGGGAGCCGCAAGAAGTGTATGTCCAATTTTCAAAAGAAATCCTTATAAAATCATGATTTTCATCACTAGAAACCGTTGTAAATATCATTTCACATTTTTTAACTCCATTTTTGTTCAAGCCAAGGAGTCCTTGAGCTTGAGGAGTATTAGAAGTATCATCCCACCAAGTTTCATAATTTTTAGAGTCAGTTTGAGCCCTCAAATAAGCCCTGGAACCTAATTTTTAACTAGGCCAGACAATAGGTCTCGATAGGGCCAAAACTACTCAAAAAACTATAAAAAGAGCTAGAGAGCTCATTTTTGAGGTTAGCTTGTTGTATATTTGAGCTTTTGTAAGAAAAATCTTTGGTAATCAAAGTCCTTCCATTGTTCCACTCTTTGCTCTTACCATGTTGCATGTGTTGTGTATGTGTGTGCATGCTTGTGTGTTTTCACTCACGCACTTGTGCCTTCACTTGCTCATGGTCTTCACCTCACATCTCCGCGGATTGACAAGTAAATGAGGTGGTGCTTACACTTGAGTTACACCAAATTTTGGCATCGCTGTCGAGGAGAGAGCTTCGAGGACGAGCGTTGTGATGGTAAGATCATAGATTTGCAATGTTGGAAGGTAAAAACTAGTCATTTTGTGTTATTTTTTTGTGTTTTCTTCTTCATCTTCATCATCATCGCCATCTCCATCTTTGTCCATCTTCATCTTCTTAGAAATGTTTCGTTTTCACTCGAATTTCCACATTTTTGCCTCATTTTTCATTCATGGGTGTGGAAGAAGGAGAGAGAGAGAGAGAGAGAGAGGTAAAGTGCTTGTGTGTGCACGTTTTGTGGTTTCCATGACCCTATGCTCGTCACGCAGGCCTCGGTGATAAAATTCAAAGTTCCTGCCAAAAATTTCAGAAAATTGCGACTCAGTGATGAAGATCGCGATTCTATGAAAAAATTCAATTTTTTTTTAAATCGTGATTTTTTTGAAAATCGTGATTCTAAAAAAGACGATTCTCAACAAAAATCGCGATTTTGAGGTCAAAAACACGATTTTGAGCAAAAACACGGTTTTTAGCCAAAATCATGATTTTTAGGTCAAAACACGATTCTCATAGCAAAAAAAAACACGATTTTCAGGTCCAAAACATGATTCTGAGCAAAACACGACTTTCATTTAAAATCACGATTCTTACAAAACAGGATTTTCAATCAAAATCGGGATTTTTTGGTCATTCTCAAAATCGCGATTTTCTAGCCAAAAAGACGATTGTGACAAAACATGATTTCCACGCAAAATCACAATTTTCTTATCATTCTCAAAATAGCAATTTTCACAAAAAAAACACGATTTTTGTCTTAAAATCGCGTTTTTCACGATTCTCACTCAAAATCGTGTTTTTCATGATTCTCACTTAAAATCGCCTTTGTCATGATTCTCACTCAAAATTGCATTTTTCACGATTCTCACTCAAAATCACGTTTTTCACGATTCTCTATCAAAATCACGTTTTTCATTATTTCATTCAAAATCGCATTTTTTAGGGATTGCTTAGGATCGCGATTCTCACTCAAAATCGTGATTTCCAAGGTTGTTCAAGATTGCGATTTTCAGTCAAAATTGTGATTTTCTCATAAGATCTTGTTTCCCTATTTTGACCCCCAAGAGCCTGATTTGATATAACTTTTTCATCAAAGTCTGTTTTTGAGCTCTATAGCTTGTTAGAAGTTGACCCTCAGTGGGACTAGGAAATCAAGGGGACTCTAAAGGTTTGAGCAATACACAGGGGAATTTTGGACCAGAAGGCAAAGCTTATGAACCTTAGATGGTGGTAGACACCTAGGCAAGGATAGAAAAAGCCTTAGATCCTCTAAGGAAAGTGTCAACCATACAGCTAAGTCTTGGGCACAACAACTAAGTGGTTATCCCTACACACGAAGTTCAAAAACAAGTGACTCAGAAATGTCTTTTAGCATGGGGAAACCTGTAGGTAACTCAGCCACTGGCTATTTACAAACACCAAAAGGTCCCTATAAGACACAATTGGAGTATATCAGGACAACCGATTAGGTGCTCGCATCTATGAGAATGGTCTGAGGCGATCAGTGGTCCAACTCAAAAATCCAAATCAACCCTTTGGACTTGAATACCCAGTAGTCAAGTTCGAACAGGGTTCATAATTGATAAGGAAGGAACCATGTATGTGGTCACCAACTTACTGTTGGAGTTAGACGTCTGCGGAAGCACACGAAACAACACAAGGAAGAAGAAGAAGCTTGGAGCTCAACACACAATACTGAATGTATTACTAGAGAATGTACAAAGATAAGTAGCCCATTAGGGCAATAGGCGTATATACAAGCCGGCGAAAAAAAACCTCCTAAAGAGGGAAAAAAGTGCCCTCACAGTCCTAGTGTGTTCACACACCACTACCTAAATATATTATCCCTCCTGGGAGTGATGCGGTGAACAAGGAGTTGGCACTCATGTATAAGGAAGTGCCAAGCTATGTGGAAATCACTCCACAAAAGGAAGTAAGCCCAAAGCTTTGCAGAAAGCTTCAAACTTCTCCCTAGGCAGAGCCTTCATGAAAAGGTCTGCAATGTTCTCTTGGGTGGGCACATATGCCAAGCTGATCTCCCCCGGCAGAGAAACCTCTCCCTGACATAGTGATAATGCACCTCAATGTGCTTAGTGCGAGCATGAAACACAGGGTTCCTCGCAACTACCAATGCGCTCAGATTGTCAGTGAAGATGGTGGTGGCAGAAGTTTGGCCAACACCCAAATCAGCCGTAAGGCGTCTGAGCCACACACACTCAACACTTGCTGTGAAAGCTGCCCTATACTCAGCCTCACAACTGGAAGTGGCCACAGTAGGCTGCTTCTTGCTCAACCAAGAAATACATGAGCTACCAAGCATGAGGCAAAAACCACTAGTGGACACACGAGTGTCATAACAACCAGCCCAATTAGAGTCAGAAAAAGCATGCAAATCTGGAGGTAGTGATCCCCTCTTGGGATAAAACAACCCAAGTAGCCGAGTACCACTCAAATGGTGAAAGATCTGCTTAACTGCCTGCCAATGCTTGACTCCTAGGCAATGCATAAACCTACTCATCTATGAGATAGAAAATTGAATATCTGGCCAAGTAATGCATAAGTAAATCAAGCATCCAATAGCCTACTGATAGAGAACAGCATCAAATGCATCTCCAACATCATGAAGACTCAAACGTAAACCTCTCTCCATAGGAGTGGCAATAGGCTTACAGTCTTCAAGGCCAAAACGTTGCAATAATGTGTCAATATATTTTGTTTGACACAAAGCCATTCCATCATCAACTTGCATAAAATTGAATGCCCAAATAGTGATGCAAATGCCCCAAATCAGACATTTCAAATGAGGCATGCAAATCAGCCTTAAAATCAGCAATATGCTTCTCAATAGGACCACTAAGCAAGCATTTCATCAACATAGACAACAATAATCAGAAGCACATTATTAGCACGCTTAACATATAAGGTGCTTTCAGTTGGACAGTTCTCAAAACCATGTGCAATCAAATAGGCATGTATCTTCTCATACCAAGCACGTGGTGCTTGCTTTAAAACCATATAATGCCTTCTTTAACCTGCACACCTGGTTTTCATGGCCTTTCTGCACAAAGCCACGGGGCTGAAAAACATACACTTCTTCATGCAAGTCACCATTTAGAAATGTAGTTTTAATGTCCAACAGATGTACATTCCAACCATGATGGGCTGGAAGTGCACAAATGCTCCAAACAGTAGTCATACGACATGTAGGTGCAAAGGTCTCATCAAAATCAATGCCTCTTTCCTATGCATAACCCTTTGCAACAAGCCTAGCCTTATACATGTCAACTGTACCATCAGGTTTACGCTTCAGCTTGTATACCCACTAACTGCCAATGGCCTTCTTTCCAGGAGGCAAGTCACATAAAGACCAAGTACCATTCTTCATTATTGCATCATATTCAAATTGCATAGCAGCCATCCAATTTTCTAAATTTTGTGCTTCATCAAACAAAATAGGCACTATGAGAGCCTGAACGAGTACGATATGATAGAGGTGCATCTAATTTGTTGTCACACAAAGTCTGCACCAGTCATTTTGGCATAGTTTTTGCCTGCTCAATATCAGTTCTCTCATCAACTAGTGCATCATGTAAATTTGCATGGGAAATGGAATGATCTACATCATCACATGAAACCTGCAAAGGCTGAGAAGTTGCCTCATTGGGACTAGCGCTAGACTGTCCACCTGTAAAAAGAGGCAGCAAAGTATCATACATGTCTTTGGAGCTAACAAATGTCTCCTTAGTACATGAAAGCAATGGCTGAATAGCATCTTCCACAAAAACAACATCAGGGCTGACCAGAATGTGTTTAGTATGTGGATGATACAGACGACTAACCTTAACTTTCAGAACTGTATCCAACAAAAATACATTTTACTACTTTATCATCAAACTTTCTACGATATTGTTCAGGCACTAATGCATATGCCAAACAACCAAAAAACACGCAGATGAGCAACAGATGGCTTGCGATCATGCCAAGCCTCATATGGAGTGATAGACTGCAGTGCTTTAGTAGGACACCTGTTCAGTACATATGTTGCACACATGACAGCCTCAAGGTAGAAACTATGTGGTAAAGCATGACTCTTGATCATACACCTCGCCATCTTCATGAGTGACCAGTTCTTTCGTTCAGCAACTCCATTCTGTTGAGGTGTATACATCACTGTACACTGGTGTTTATCCCACGTTCAGTCAGAAATGCATTAAAAGCAGAAGACATATATTCCCCCCCTAGATCAGAACCGAGGGTGCCCATTTTACATGCTGACAGATTTCAGCCAAAACCAAAAATTGTTTGAAGCACATGAACACTTCGGACTTTGCCTTCAATGGATTATACCCATGCATACCTGGAAAAAATCATCGATGAAAGTCACGAAGTAAAGATAATTCCCAAAAGAAGGTGTCTACATACGCCCACAGACATCATTGTGTACAAGCTGCAATTTCTGAGTAGCCCGAACTGAACCATCTTTTGGAAAGGACGAATGCTGCATTTTGCCCAAAATACAGTTGTCACAACATGTTTTCCAGGTGCCTCAAGTTTGGGCAAAGAGGACACCATTTCAGATTTCTGCAGGCGTAGCAAACTATCAAAATTCAGATGACCAAAGCGTGCATGCCAAAGCTTTGCATCTGACATAGCCTTAGAATAATTTACTACACATGCCAAATCATTTACAGATCTTTCATAGTCTATGAGGTTATACAGCCCACGACATAAAATGCCAGAAGCAATAATCACATCACCATTTGACAGATCATGAACTCTACACCCGTCATTCAACAAATTTCACAACCAAACCATCTTGGCTAATGCAAAAATTGATAATAGGTTCTTCTTGATCCCTGGCACAAATAAAGCATCTGAGAAAGTGAAAGAAACTACCATCACTAGTAGTCAAAATGATCTTACCAACTCCCATAACAAGATAAGAGGAGTTGTTGGCGCATGTAACAGTATTCCCTGTAGGGGCAAGCTCGAGTGAAGAGAAGAAACTGCACTGCGAGGTTATATGTTTGGTCGCCCCACTCTCAAAATACCAAACATCTGAGTCTACTGCAGACATGCACTGCTCATGAGAAGATGGGTCAAAATTGCAGACAGTAGTAAATGCCCATTCTTCTTCCTGCACAAGATTAGCAGACTCAGTTCTTGGTCTAGAGGCCTCTGCAACAACCATTCCAGCCTCTTTCTTCTTTTGCCTCTTTAGCAACCAGTTTTGGACAGTTCGTTATGATATGATCATTCCCCAATACTTACAAAACAATTTCTCCTTTACTGATTTCTTCTCATCTTTATCTTCCTTCTTTGATATGCCAAATTAGCAGATTTCTACTTACTAGTTGAAGAGCTCCATTTTCCTTTGCCCTTCTGACTAGCCAGAAAGGCTTGATCAGCAACTCACATAATGGACCTGTTCTGCCTAGACTAATCTTCTTGCAATAGAACAGAGACGAACTCCTCAAATGATAAGGCATTTGGATTGCCTTTCGTCATCAACCGAAGAGTAGAAGCAAAACTCTGATATGAATCTGGAAGACAATTCAGAACAGTCTGCACAAGTGATCTATCTGGTATACCTCATCAGCAAAAATCAACTGTTCCTTCAAGTCTTTGATCTTTTTTAGGAAATTGTCCATAGAGTCACCTTCATTCATGTGCTCACTCTCCAACTGTTTTCGGAGGTAAGCAACACAAGCCTCATTCCTAGCTTGATACAATGTGGTAAGTGTATCCCAAGCATCCTTAGCTATTCTGCAAGAGGAAATGTGAGGAAATAATGGCACGTTTGACTGACAAAGCTATCAATGCATGTGCTTGGGCATCTCTGCCATCCCAGCAAATCTGCTCTACAGTAGGTGCAGCAGAAACTGCAGCACAAATAGAATATTGCAGAATATCATCATCTTCGACACCTTCTGCATCAGCTTCAGTACCTGCAGTTGTAATAGTTCCAGGTGTGATAGGACGTTTTTTGACACCCTGTACAATGTTCCACAGTCCTTTTGCAACCAACACATGTTGCATCATATAAGCCCATAACGGGTAATTGATACCATCCAACTTATCCTCAAGAGCCAACATACGGAAATACATCACTGCTTGTAGCCATGGCCGTTGACTAAAATACCTTGATGCAGAAAATTGACTGTATCTCAAAAAGTTGAACAGAGCTGCCCAAATGAATTTCGCTAGACCTATAGCACACTTCGAGATGCTTATACTGGCAAATAGAAAACTGGTATATACCATTTGGCACAAGAAGATCAAATAGCCTACACAAGCGTTCCGATAGTGCGTTCGAAGGCCGAAACGAGCTCAGATTGCGATTTCGGCACGACACAGCAAAGCTGTTTTGATCTCGCAAACACGCTGAGTATGCTCACCAAAATTCGTGTGATTTTGAGACTGCAACGGAGGAGTGTCCGAGGGCGCCCTCGCTGAAGCGACAACCTGATCTGATACCAATTGTTGGAGTTAGACGTCTACGGAAGCACGCGAACAACACAAGGAAGAAGAAGAAGCTTGGAGCACAACACACAATACTGAATGTATTACTAGAGAATGTACAAGATAAGTAGCCCATTAGGGCATAGGCGTATATACAAGCCGGGGGAAAAAAACCTCCTAAAGAGGGAAAAAAGTGCCCCGGTAGTCCTAGTGTGTTCACACACATCACTACCTAAATATATCAACACTTACCAGATAGGATAGATGAGTTTGGAAATTTCATTCCTGAGAATGAGATAGGAGACCTAGAGCATGGAGACCTAGGAAAAGAACCCACAACTCCTCGAGGCAAATTTGTCTTGACCAGAGTGATCACGCCAGAGTGTGTTCACCAAGACAACAAAAGCATAGAACTATTATTAAATAGAGAAATGACGGAAGCCTTTTAGAGATTCAAGCCAAATCAACCCAGCCAATTAGGCATAAGTCACCATCTACGAGTTCAAGGATCCGGAGACACCATTACAAAGTCGTCTATTTGGATAATATCTCGAGAAGAATGTTCTTGGTAACAGGATATGATAAACATGCATATACATGGAAGAGTGAATTGATTTTCCCTCAACTAAGATCCAATGTTTCCCATGAACCAGAGGGAAAGGACTAGAGAGAGACCTGAGGTAAGCTTTACACATAATGTGGGTAGAGATAGATCAAGATTTGAAGGAGAAAGACCTGAAAGAGAAAGACATCAGCACATAGGCATCAAAGAACTGAACATGATTTTCCATTGCCTTGACCCCATGAGCATCCAATAACCCTTAGACCCTCTCAAGTGATCAAGGAAATGAAGATCTATTTTGATGGGACAGGAGATCCTCATGATCATGTGGCCGAGTTCAAACAAGTATTAAGAGCTGAACAAGTTGAGGATTTTTTCATTCAGTTTGAGGCATTTGGTTTGACTCTCAAGGGCACTGCCTTAGCTTGGTTCCAACCGTTGAATAGTCGCAACTATCGCAATATAGGTCAACTGCTAGATGAATTCATTGTAGATTTTTCCAAGAGTGGTGGCATAACACATCATCCTTGATCCAAAGCTTCCAGCAAACACCCCAAGAAACAGTTCGACTTGCACGAAGACGGTTCAGATAGTACTTAGAAAGATGCCATGTCCTAGAGTTACCCACACCAACCAAACAAGTGGCCGTTTTTTTAGATTGCTTACTAAGCACAAAGTTGAGATCATATGTGTAATTGAAAGAGCCTAGATCCATAGAAGAGTGTGTGCGGATGTGCATTGACATAGAAGATAATTTGGGTGAGGAGTTAGAATTGTCCAAACTCTATAGGGATTCAGAAAGTTCTACTAGTCATACCTCCAGAACCTCCACTGAGATAGATAAGATAGTTGAGCAGGTTGCCAAGAAGCTAGGAGTTCAAAACAAACAAACACCAAGGGTCACCTCATTGAAGCGATATTATACTTGTGGAGGAGACCACATGGCTAATGTTTGCTTGATGATGGCTCATCGGCAACGAAACCCTTATTCTCCATATTGCACTATTGAGAGAAAATACGCAAACCATATGGCTTAGATTGTCCATACAATAAACAGGCCGTTAGACAAACTTATCAGTAACCTTACCAACAAGGGTAGGTATCATAACCAATACCAACAACCATATTATAGACCACAACAGCAATATCAAGCACCATATAGGCCACAACTAGTCCTAAGAAACCAACCACCAGCTCCTACCAATGTGATTCCAGCCAAGTATGCAATGGCAGAGGAGAAACCCTAATAGAGCATTGGTGCCCCTCACCCCTTTGGTCTCAAAAAATGACCTTCATAGCCTAGAATTCTAACTACTTCTATGAAGATAGTCCATGACCTTATTACAGAGAGTCCTTGAGCATAGTGGGACTTATCCATATCAATATGAGGCACCACCTATGGAACAGAAATTTGGAGCCCGAATATTCCAATTTCATGTATACAAATCCTAATAGGCCCCAATTGAGACAAATAAAGCCACAAGCCCCTAGAGGACCATGTTTTAGATGGCAAGGCAATCATTCATCCGTGAATGTCCCACCCACCTACTCTAGGATAGGGAGAGAACATCACGATACAACGGATTTTGTCCTGATTGGTGGTAAAAAAACATCTTCCTAGAGATTGTCTCAAAAACCCTCTAGTATGGCCAAGGTTACAGCCATTAATGTGGTAGGCTTAGTGGTGGATTCAAGTGCTAGTAGCAGTAATGTGGCTCCTATACAAGCATCACTAGAGCACAAGCCTTAAAAACAGGATAAGCCAGTTGAACAATTAGAGTCAAGTGAATCAAGAGAGCCTAGTAAGAGGAAAAGAAAGAACATGGAAAGATACTAGAGAGAAGGCCAATTGCAAGTGTAATAGAAAAGCTAACGTGAACTAGAAGAATGCCTTATAGACGTAAAAAAGAGAAATAGAAGATATTGCCTCGTAGAATCCCTCACATGCCGAAGCTCCATCCACACCAACTCATCCCAACCCACCACCTATTGTAAATAGACCACAACAAGGGTCTGTTCTTGCAGATCCAACCCCAGATGGCTTGGACATGCTATTCAAGGCCTACCAGGCTCAACTTCAAGAAGGGCCAACTACGACAAACCTAGACAAGAGTTACCCTAGAGCAGATTTAGGGATTGAGTGAACAGAAATGTGCATGAAAATGGTAGAGCTAGCTCAGGCTTTGCTCAAGACAGTATTGTTCAATCAACAAACTCTATCAAACTAGATTTGCTTTTCTAGTGCTTATTAGAAAGATTGGAGGCAATTGGTAAACAACGCACAAGTTTGTTTACCTCCACAGGCTCAACCAGTTGTTGAAAGAGAAAGCTCACCGCCAACAAAAGCTTATGTTCTAGATTCCATAGATGATGGAGCACCTCTTTTAGTTGAAATAGTACTCTCAAGAGGTTCTTACGGGAAATACAAGAAGAGAAATGGCCAAGGAGAAGGTTAATCCCCCTCCTATTCCTAAGATCGATGACCTTTCATGACCATTTCCCCAAGACATCCCTTCCATTTATGGAGACGAAGCAGAGCAACAAGAGGATGAAAGACTGGACTTTGAATCTAATTCCTTTACAAGAATTGCCACAATTCACAGGCCCATGGGAATTTGAATCCTTCAGATCAGAGCTCCCACAGTATTGGTAAGACATGAAGACTCAATGGTTCCAAGAGACACTGATGTCATGAAGAATACTAAGGTTCAATGTCATCTCACTTTAGAAGAGTTGCTCAAAAGTAAACCTGAGTATGGAAACATGTGGCAGATCAGGTTCCAGAACTTGATTCCAATATGCTGAAGGCAGGCTCTAAGCAAAAGGTACCAGAGATACCTCTAGACAAAATAGGAGACATGAGTGAAGTTGAAGAAGGTAATACTTATCTTCAATCACCTACCGAGGCTACACAACCAAAGCGATCATAGATTGAGGTGCAGATGTTGCAATTGCAACCACCTCCTTGCGGAAGCAATGGGGAAAACCCTCATTAAGACCAACCAGAATGAAGCTTCAAATGGCTGATGGCCACATTGAAAGGCCTCTAGGATTGCTTGAAGGGATAACTCTAACCATGTGGTGTAGAGTTTGAGCACACCTTTGCAATATGTGACTTTGGCAAAAATAATGAATATGAGATGATCCTAGGAAGACCCTTCGTATGACAATTGCAAATAGTACAAACCAACTCCTTGTACTTGCAACACTTAGGGTCACAACCAAGGTCAATCTAAAGGATTATACCTTCAGAGATGTACCACCCCTACAGTGGAACCCTATCCACAAGGCACCAGAAGATTCAATCTATGTGCATTCTGAAAGCTCTTCTGATCCATCCTCGATGCATGAAGATACTCACTTGTGGATGTGCAAAGTCGCAGAGGAAAAGGAAAAGGCAATTAAAAGTGAGAGAAGAAGGAACTTCTCAAGGAGATAGATCAATTAGAGACCCAACTTACACCCCGATGATCTTTTCAGATGAGGAATTCGAAACCTCATGATTGGGAAGAAATCCTAGCCACCATGGACATTGTTGTCAATGAAGAACAATGGATACCTCATTGTGATGGGGAGGGTTATGATATTTCAGTGTTTATGTGTCAGCCCTTGCTAGAAGAATGTGACCCTAGTGATGTCATAGAAAAGGAAGAGGACGACGATGATCTAGAGTCCATTGTGATGGATAGTTGCTTTAGCTAAGAGAAGAACTATCTAGAAGATGTAGGAGTATTCACCCAAAAGAAAGAAGAACCTCTCATGAGCATTACGACTGTAAATTCAAAGGAGAGAAGTGAAGGTAGTCAAAGAAAAAGAAAAGGAAAGCATTGAAACAAGAGGAGGAGGAAATCATTATTTGAAGTACTAGAGAACTTCAAGATATATGAAGTTGAGGATCGAATTTTTTTTTTGGTACGAATGCCTAAGAGAGAGGCCATCATAGGAGAGGCATATGATAATAAAGAAGAGACCGAAAAAATTGTAGTAACCATTGAAGAGAATGAAGATCAATGTACATATATAGTAGAAGACCTAAGTGCAGAAGAACAAGTAGAGCTTGTAGCTTTATTAAGGGAATATAGGGACGTGTTTGCATGGAACTATAGAGACTTGAAGGGAGTAGATCTTAAAATTTGTTCTCATACGATCCCATGATTGCTGACGCCAAGCCCACCAAACAGAAGCCCTACACATATAATTGTTGGTGCAAATATCAAGCCTTCACACTTGGCTAGACGTTGAAGAAGTTATTTGCAACTCTTTGAAGAACCACATGAACCATTGCTTATGTTTTTTTACCTTTAACTTGTAAAAGTCATTTGACTTGAAGGAATCTTGTAAAGCCACTAAATTCGTGGAGTTAGGAGAAACAATATGCTACGAGTTCTCATGACAGAGTATATCCTCATTTAGAGGAAGAACTTTTAGGTGGAAGTTCATTTGAATTTCAAAATTCAAACTTGAAGAGAGTCACTATAAAGGTATCTTGAAGTCTTGCGGTCATTTGTGCCCCCATTACTTGAAGGGATTTTGTGTGCAGAACAAGAGGAGGAAGGAGGAGAGATGTGCGGACATGCTTGGGAGCCTCAAACCCTCATAATGATCTCTCTTGAGGCAATGCTCTATATATGATGTATATATATGAATATGGGGGTAGGGTCACATGACCATTACATCCCCAACAATGAGTCCCACTTAAGGTTCAATGTGACCATAAGTGGTAACATATACAAACAATGATGTAGGACTATACAATAATGTACAGGAATGGTTGGGAAAGATGGATGGATGCTCCAAGAGACTGAGTAGGTACTTACTAAACCTGCTTTGTACCAGCCCTGTTTTGCTTCAGAGTTGATACTAGACCTCCTTAGCTTTCCAATAACACCATAAAATGTCCTATGTCCTTTGTAAATGATGTGTGCAATGATTGAATCAAAACAGATAACTTTGGAGGTCACAAACTCAAGAAAACCTTCTATTTTTGTGTTGACACCTGCTCAGTATGTTGCTCAGTATGACCAGCACACTAGGAATTGGAACAATTCCTTTTAGGGGTATCTAATTAACTTAGTAAGCTACCTATTCCAAGTGGAATGATGTAAAATGATAAACTATGCTAAGAGAAATCTAATTTAGCAAGTTAAGCTATACCCCCGACTTTTTAGGATTGTAGCAAAAAATGACCAGAGATCACCTCGATGGCAGGATTTCTCCAAAATGGCTGAATAGAATGTCTTCAACCTTTGACCACATGTAGATTACTTCAAGTTGAATCCAAAAAGCTTTGAATCACTGAATTTGGTGAAGAATTGACAGAGATATGCCCTTGACAAGTTGACAGACTTTTGAGTAGACTAACAGAGAACTCAGAGATGGACAATGTGAATGTATGTATTAATGAACATTTGTATACAACTTCATTGGCATGAATATCATTGCCAAATGGTGTAGAGAGGTGTGGGCTAGAGTGTAGACCTCACACAGACTCAAAAATCAGTAATGCTATGCTCGGGAGTGCTCTCTCTTGCCTGTGACTTTTCATGTCCATTTTTATAAGAGATGACTAAACATTTGAAATTCAAATTCAAACTTTTGGCTCTCTATGATCAAGCTCCTAAATGCTTGGAGATATTCTTTCAATCAAACGAAATAATTTTTCCACGAATCCTTTGGTAGGTGATTACAAGAGATTCCAAGTCAATTTGACTTTTACAATGAGGTAAAGTGGTAATTAACCACTAGCATATGTTCCTATGCTTCTTCATGTGTGTACGGACTTCAATGCATCCTTTGAGCCAAATGTGTACGCTTGTAATTTACACCAAGAACTCCCCCTCAAGCCAAACATTTTGGCTAAGTCTTCATCTTCAATCTTCAAATATATCCTGCAATCCAATCATGGATTTGAACCTGCAAAGTTTGGTTCCATCCAAAGCTTTAGTTAGCGAATCTGCACATTGCATGTTGGTTGATACATAGGTAAGTTGAATGTCCTTGCTTATCAGTTTCTCTCTCACATAATGGTAATGGACCTCTATGTGTTTGATCCTAGCATGATAAATAGGATTAGCTGCAAGGTGAAGAGAACTTGTATTATCTCCAAAGATTATTGGAGACCTAGTAAACAAACCCAATTCTGTATACAAAAGCTTAATCCAAATTGCTTCTTGTGTGGCATTAGCCAATCCTCTATACTCTACCTCTGTGGAAGATAAAGCAACAGTAGGTTGCTTCTTTGAAGACCATGAAATTGGTTTGTCACCTGCAAAAGAGATTTATCCAGAAGTGCTCCTCCTATCATCCTTGCATCCTGCCCAATCTGCATCTGAATAAATTTTGATATCAATATCTCAAGTATAAGGGAAATACAAACCATGGTTCTGTGTACCCTTGAGATACTTCAGAAATTCTCTTGGTAGCCTCTAAGTGAGGTATCCTTGGCTTGTGCATAAAATTGTCTTAGCACACTAACTCCATATGCAATATCTATCCTTGTTAAGGTAGCATAGTTCAAATTACCCACCATACTTTGATAACCTGTAATGTCATTGACCTCATCACCTTCATGGGCACTTAGTTTTAGGTTTACCTCCATTGGAGTGCTTGCTACTTTGGAATCCTGCAAATGAAACTTCTTCAACATATCCTGTATATATTTTTTCTGAGTGATATATATTCCTGAATTAGTGTAGACTAATTCAAGCCCCAAAAAATACTTCAATAGACCAAGATCATTGATCTTGAACTCCTTCATCATTTGAGTTTTAATATATCTGATTCCATTGAAATCATTACCTGTAATGATGATGTCATCAACATAAACACAAGGTATATTACCTCTGAATTACATCTCTTGATGAACAGAGAAGTATCTACCTTGCTCATGACAAATCCTTGGTCTTGGAGGTATGTAGTTAACCTGTAATTCCATGCCCTAGGTGCCTGCTTCAATCCATATAAAGCCTTTTTCAATTTGCAAACATATTTTACCTTCTTAGGGTCTTCATAGCCAGGAGGTTGTGACATATATACCTCCTCTGAAATCCATCCATTCAAGAAAGCATTCTTGACATCCAATTGGTACATATTCCAATTTTTTGATGCAGCCATGCAGCCACACTTACCAATACTCTGATTGTTGGCATCTTGGCCACAGGTGAGAATGTCTCCTCATAGTCAATGCCTTGGGTTTGTGCAAAACCCTTGGCTAACCATCTGGCTTTGTACCTATTAACTGTGCCATCAAAATCTCTTTAAGCTTATAGATCCATCTGGATCCTATTACCTTCATTGAGTCCTTCTTAGCCTGTACTAACTCCCATGTGTCACTTTCTTTGAGGGCATCAATCTCCTCATCCATAGTTTCTTTCCATTTTGATTTGGTAATTGCTTCTTCATATGATCCTGGTTCTTCATTTGACAAATCTTTGGCAAGATAAACAGAATGTTTAGTAACAAGAGATGTATCATACCCATATATGATAGGTTTCTTGCTTTCTCTTTGTGATCTTCTAAATGGTTGAGTTGAAGATTTAGGTATGTCTTCAAGCTTCTTCACCTTCATTTTGGTTTTGGACTTCCATGCTTTGAATTCTTCAAGGTTGATAGTATCTTCATCATCTGAACTTGAGGCTTCATTCTGAGTAGGTTCCTCCTTTGTAAGACTTGGAAATTCCTCTTCCAAATCATAGGGTAATTTTACCTTCCTGCATTCATTCTCATACCAAGAATCATTTTCATCAAAGACAACATCTCTGCTTACCATGAATCCATTATTGATGGGATTATAAAGCCTGTAACCTTTTTATTTAAATCAATACCCAATAAAGATGCATTTTTCAGCCTTTGGGTCTAGCTTACCTCTTATCTGAGAAGGAATGTGTACATATGCTACACATCCAAATATTTTGCAATTGTCAAGTGAGGGTCTCTTACCATGCCATGCTTCATAGGGTGTCATGCCATCAAGAGACTTAGATGGTAACCTGTTTATGAGGTAAGTGGCAGTAGAAACACTCTCTGCCCATAGATAGTTAGGTAACTTTTTCTCATTAAGCATAGATCTAGCTTGTCTCAACAATTAATCTATTTCTTCTCTCAGCTACCCCATTCTGTTCAGGAGAATACCTTGTGATTATCTCTCTTTTGATGCCTTTGTCCTGCAAGAAGTCTTCAAATTCATTGGAGAAGTACTCACCTCCTCCATCTGACCTTAGCCTTTTCAAATTCCTTCCTGTCTGGTTTTCAACTAATGCAAGATAATTTTTTAAAGAAATTAAATACCTCATCCTTGTGCTTCATGCAGTACAATACAGTCCATCTGCTATAATCATCAATGAAAGACACATAGTACCTTGATCCTGAGACTGAGGGGTCTTTGCTTGGTCCCCATACATCTGTGTGTACAAGCTCTAGGTAGTCTTCATGCATGTATCCTTTCTTGGAGAAGGGTAACCTGTGAGACTTACCAAATTGACAAGCACCACACTTGTAAATCATATGTTGCTTGGATACATTAGGTATCCCAAGCACACATTGATCCCTGCACATTTGTTTTAAGGTTCTTTCTCCTATGTGCCCTAACCTTTTGTGGCCAAATCTCAAGTTTTGAAAGTGTTTGATCTTTATAACTGTATAGTGCAATATTCTTTGTATCTTCCAACTCAAAAGTGAAAAGTCTACCTAATTTTTCTCCTTTTGCAATCCTCTTGAACCCATGTCTTGGATCCTCCACATATGCTCCATATTGGGTTGAATCTGACCTGCAAACCTTTCTCCACAATCTGACCAACACTCCATCAATTGTTTTGTAATAGTTGGTACATAGAGTACCTTGCTCAACAAATTCTGATTTCCATCACAAGTCTTAACATTTCCATACTTTAACTACAGAATGTTTTGTGTCATCACTTGTTTGGACTTGATGCTTACCTTTTGGTTCCTCAAGATCAGAGAGTAATGCTACATTGCCAGCCACATGATTTGAACATCCTGAGTCAATGTATAATAGGTGGTCATCATTTGTACCATGATTTTGAAGTCATGTTCATGATTAGAAGAGAGTCATCTTGCTCCTCTGTGTAGTTGTTGTAATCCTTCCTGGATTTGAATCCTCCTTGGTAGTTGCCATTGTAACTATTGTTGTAGTTGTTGTTGTAGTTATTGTTGTAGCCTTGGTGATGGTTGAATCTACCCCTTGATTGTGAGTAGCCACCTCTTTGATATCCTCTTCCTCTTTGATTCTTGTAATTCCTGAAAAACTCATCTATAGTAATGATTGAAAAGACCACAAATGTTGCATGGTGAGGAGTTATAAGATCTCCCCCTACCTGACTTACCTCCTCTGCCTCTTCCTCTTGAAGATCTACCTCTCCCTGCATAGTTGGCTTGAGAAGTAGAGCCTTCATCTTCCACCTTCTTGCTTTGCCTTATCTTTAGACTTCTTATCAGTGTATAGGGCATAAGAGTTATTACCTTTGGATGTGTCTCCATTTTTGTTGAGCTTTGCTTCATGAGGTAAATAATTGTCCCATGAGAGTTGTAAGATCTGGAGTGTGCATGTCCATGTAAAGATCCATAGCTATGGTGAAGCTTTCCCATTTGTCATCAGCCTTGATCCCCTTGATCACTTGCCTTACAATCTGTTCTTCTTCAATCTCTTCTCCTATGCTTGCTAACTGATCTGCTACAATCTTTAATCTTGGTCACAAATTCTGAAACAGCTTGCTTAGGTTGCTTCCTTAATGTTGTGAATTCAATTCCACAATTGATTTTTCCTAGCCCTTGTGTTGGAGGAAAATATGATGACAAGGTTTCCCAAGTCTCTTGGATGTCTTACAATTTCTAATATGTGGCAAAAGAAAAATCAAATATAGAGTTGAGTAAATAAGACCTTGCCAATGCATCCTTAGCACACCATGTGTTGAGCCTTTCATGTTCTTCCTTGGTTGGTAATCCTCTTGTTTTGAATGAGGGCAATTCCTCATCTCCTGAGATGTATCCATAGAGACTCCTTCCTTGTAAGTAGCTCTTCATCCTTAGAGACCATGCTTGATAATTGTTCCTGTCCAATTTGTCAATAATGAAGGAAAATCATCTCCCATTTTACCTTAGTTTGCTCTGATACCATTGTTGGGAAAGATGGATGGATGCTCCAAGAGAGTGAGTAGGTACTGCTAAACTTGCTTTGTACCAGCCCTCTTTTGCTTCAGAGTTGATAACTAGACCTCCTTAGCTTTCCAATAACACCATAAAATGTCCTATGTCCTTTGGGAAATGATGTGTGCAATGATTGAATCAAAACAGATAACTTTGGAGGTCACAAACTAAAGAAAACCTTCTATTTTTGTCTTGATACCTGCTGCGTATTTTGCTCAGTATGACCAGCACAATAGGAATTGGAAAAATTCCTTTTAGGGGTATCTAATTAGCTTAGTAAGCTACCTATTCCAAGTGGAATGATGTAAAATGATAAACTATGCTAAGAGAAAGAAATTTAGCAAAGTTAAGCTATACCCCCGGCTTTTAGGACTGTAGCAAAAATTGACCAGAGATCACCTCGATGCAGGATTTCTCCAAAATGGCTGAATAGAATGTCTTCAGAATTTGATAGCATGTAGATTACGTCAAGCTGAATCCAACAAGCTTTGAATCACTGAATTTGGTGAGGAATGGACCGAGATATGCCCTTGACAAATTGACAGACTTTTGAGTAGACTAACAGAGAACTCCGAGATGGACAATGTGAATGTATGTATTAATGAACATTTGTATACAACTTCATTGGCATGAATATCATTGCCAAATGGTGTAGAGAGGTGTGGGCTAGAGTGTAGACCTCACACACACTCAGAAGTCAGTAATGCTATGCTCGAGAGTGCTCTCTCTTGCCCGCGACTTTTCATGTCCATTTTTATAAGAGATGACTAAAAATTTGAATTCAAATTCAAACTTTTGGCTCCCTATGATCAAGCTCCTAAATGCTTGGAGATATTCTTTCAATCAAACAACTAATTTTTCCACGAATCCTTTTGGTAGGTGTTTCCAAGAGATTCCAAGTCAATTTGACTTTTTACAATGAGGTAAAGTGTTAATTAACCACTAGCATATGTTCCTATGCTTCTTCATGTGTGTATGGACTTCAATGCATACTTTGAGCCAAATGTGTAGGCTTGTAATTTACACCAACAAGGAAGAGTCCGGATCTCAACCCGTATGGATCAGCCTACACTAACTACCTCAAAAAAGGTGTATCCATGCACCTCAAACGGCTCTAGACTCATATCATCAAGAGTTGAACTCATATCTGACTGATGCAAGAACTGATGAAGTTCTTGCAAAGCTCCCACTTGCTCTATGTATGTTTCAATCATCGAAAGACTAACAACTCCAAGTGCAAATGCTCCAAAAGCAACTACAATGTCTGGTGTGGAGCATAACAACTCCTACATCAGACTCCCAAATGCTGACAAAGTTTGTGCTATCCTGGCTAACCTAAACATGTCAGCCATGCCTATATCTAAGGCATCCAAAGCACCATCATCAAGACCAACATGTCCTGACATATCTATGTCAACATCTGGCATGAGTGAATTCAAGAATGACTGCATGATCACTGACTCATCAACATCTAAATCAGTCATCCTCTTAGTAAAGGATGTGTCTAGCTGTGCACCCTAAGAGCTAAACTGTTCTATTCACACACTGTGCAACATGAGAGCAATCTTGCTCTACCACACCAAGTGTATAATCATGCTCCACATGAGCTAACTGCACAACATCAACACCATGATGAAACTGATGATCAAATTCTAACTGAGTATCATCACAATGCTCTACATGAGCATCCACATCATGCTCTAAAGCATTCAATTGATCATCCAAAGTGTTCTCTACATGCGCATCCATATGATCAACAAAATCATGCTCCATATAAACATCACGGGCATCCAAAACATGCTCTACATGTGCATCCATCTAAGCATCTGAATCCTGCCATACATGTGCATCGTGAATGTCAATAGACCTATCTGTAGGTAGACAAAATGAGACATGACGAGTCTTACATCGCACATAATGCTGAACTCCCAGTGAGACAAGGATGTCTCTCATGTGAAGTACCTATAGTGGATACCTGTGCCCAATCCTAGCACCTCTGACAAGCATAAGTTGTTCCAACTACAACTAAAAATGATTCTCACGGAGGAATGCATAACATATGTTCTTCTATGACTCGCTAACTAAAATCAAGCTCATAGGGAATGAAGGCACATAGCACACATGTCTGAGTATAAGTGATGCTCCACTAGGTACCATAAGGCATACATCTCCTACACCCTCACTGTCATTTGTCATACCATCAGGCAAGTGCACACATCCACGACTCTCACTTGAGAATCGACAAAACCACTCACGATGTGGAGTAACATGAAAAGTGGATAATGCATCAAGCAACCAAGCGATATGTGTGCCATCCAATGAACAAGAGGAATACTGAGATGATCCATAGGAGAAAGTGATATAACCATCACTAGCATAATCAACTGCCATAGACTCTCATGAAACCACTACCTCATCTGCATCACACGCATGTCTCTAACATCGTCGTCACATCCACATGAAGCAACATCGTCGAATATGGCCCTCATGACCACAATGCCAACACCTCAAAGTCGTCATTGTGATCTATGTCTCACATGAGTCAATGGACTCGCATACATATCATATAGTCTCTGCCATAATGCACTACTCATCTTCTCATACATCACAGACTCATATATAGAATCCACAAGTTGTAACCAGATAGTGGAGCTGGCCAATGCATCCATATCCATCCACACATGGTTGGGCATATTACGAGGCCTCTATTCATCTCTATGCACATACATGTGTACCCTACACGAATTAATGTATGCCACATCTAAGCTTTCCATCTCGAAAAGTCAGAGCCATCAAACCGAGAAGACACCATGCTGGCAATCCAAGAGACTAGCAATGTAACAAGAGACTAGAAAGAATACTTCTATCCTCAAAAGGATCACACCTGCATATCCATATGCATAACTCACATCACAAATATCTCACTGGAGAAGAAAACCATGTGAATCACCTGTCACATAACCATGCATCTAACATGCACATAAAAACCATGAGCATAAGCTTGCTCACCAAGTCTCCAAACTGATCAAGTAGATGTGAAAGAATCCTGGAAAAAATTTTGATAGAGTATCCCTTTAACTTATCACCACCTATCACTGATCTAATCAAATATAATGACAAATACACATGCAAAAAACTGATAGCAATACATCCTAATACAATGACAATACACCTCTCACTCAAGAATGAATCCGTGTAAGATGGTCCAATCTGTCACGAACAATCTGTGACCAAGTCCAAGTAAATGGAGATAAGCAACGATCCAAAGTATTATACAAGCTTCAAAGTCCACTAGATTTCTATTCTAGCATAAAAGCTCTCAAAATTTTGACAGCATCTCCTCTCTAAAATGGACTCTGAACCAAATAAACCATGTGGGAATCACCATCCACATATGCCAAGAATCACACTAGCAAATAGATATCAAATCAATGACCATATTCTAATAGAATAGCCAATCAAGGTGACAAATAAGTGTGTAACTAAGGCTCCAATCTGGGTCATGTACCGCAAAGAAAACAAAGGTACAAGTACCAACCAAGATCCGACAATCAACTCTCACAAACGTATATGCAACCGGCAAGTAAATCCATAACTAAGTGGCATAAGGAAGATATAGAGCACAATGCCACTATACATCCATGATCGAACTCATGATGACATAAACCTCAAAAGAAGGTATACCACAATGTCATCTCACATGCCAAACACGTGATAAGATTATGCTCTACTCTCATACGCAGGAGCTACCACACTGATCATACATGAATAATGCCTTCAAGATCTAAAGATAAGAGCTCGCACACCAAAAATTCTCTCTTGAAGAAGTTCCAGAACAAGTTGAACCTCCAAAACAACTAGGGTTCTTTTGGTGAAAATATGTTGCTCTATGTTTTTCTGTTTCAGAGCTGATAACCTCTAAATATGAACTTTTTTCTTTACATAACAAGATAAAGAAATCCTCAAACAGAGGTGTGTAGCTCAAGATATACACAAAACAAGCATCAGCTAATCAATTTCACCTTCACCTACAACACTCTTGCTAATTTGTATTTTGCAATTTTGGTACATTTGCACTCAAAATCTGAACTCTGCTCTTCTACAAAGTTGTAGTCTCTTATCTAAGCTACATGCAACAAGTTGAATCGCATGAATCCGACCTGTAAAACGCAAGTTATGGCCCAAAAACCAACTTGCTGTCCTAGTGAATGTAAATCCATCTTCTACATCAATGTGTGTTTTTTCGAATTTTGGCACTCTTAAAGTTTGAAGTAGGTTCTCTATCCTTCTATAAATTTGTAGGTCTTTATTTCTGCAACGCATAGAACTTTCAAACACATCAATCCGAGCTTTGTAGATCCTGTTATAATCGAAATACTGACTTGCTATTGAGAGGTGCCGACCTACACTTTCACCTCTTGTGACCTAAGGCTTCCATTGAAGCTTCTTGCACACCTGCCTTCAACATCCTCTGATACCAATAAAGGGCTTTTGTGTGCAAAACAAAAGGAGGAAGGAGGAGATGGAGGGAGAGAGAAGAGAGGAGAGACATGCGGCATGCGTGGGAGCCTCGAAACCCAGATAATGATCTCTCTTGAGGCAATGCTCTATATATGATGTATATATATGCTCTTGAGGGAGAAAAAATAGGTAGACTATTTACATTTGAACTTGAAGATACAAGGAATATTGCAATTTATAATTACAAAGATCAAACATTGTTAGAGCTTGAGATTTGACATAAAAGATTAGGGCATATTGGTGACACAACCTTGAAGCAAATATGTAGAGATCAATGTGTACTTGGGATACCTAATGCATCCAAGCAACATATGATCTATAAATGTAGTGCATGTCAGTTTGGTAAATCACAAAGGTTATCCTTCTTAAAAAAAGGCTACATGCATGAGGATTACTTGGAACTTGTCCACACAGATGTGTGCGGACCAAGCAAGGACCCTCAATTTCTGGCTCAAGGTACTATGTGTCTTTCATTGATGATTTCAGTAGGTGGACTATCTTGTATTTTATGAAGCACAAAGATGAAGTATTGCTCTAAGAAGTCTCTTGCACTTGTGGAAAACCAAACAGGAAAAAGCCTAAAGGGATTAAGGTCAGATGGAGGTGGTGAGTACTTCGCAAATGAATTTGATGCATTCTTGCAGGATAGAGGAATCAAAAGGGAAATTACAACAAGGTATAGCGCTGAGAAAAATGGGGTGGCAGAAAGGAGAAATAGGTTGATTGTTGAAACAGCTAGATCAATGGTAAATGAAAAAAGGTTACCTAATTACTTGTGGGTAGAGAGTGTATCTACTGCCACTTATCTTATTGACAGGTTGCCATCCAATCACTTGATGGGATGATCCCATATGAAGCATGGCATGGTAGAAGGCCATCACTTGATCATTGTAGGATCTTTGGATGTGTTTCTTATGTGCATGTTCCACCTCAGATCAGAGGTAAGCTAGACCCTAAGGCACAGAAGTGCATCTTCATAAGATATGATTTAAATCAGAAAGGATACAGGTTTTATAATCCATCGAAAAAAGGTTTTATGTTCAGTAGAGATGTTGTGTTTGATGAGAATGACTCTTGGTTTGAAAGTGAATGCAGGAAGGTTAAGTTGCCATATGACTTGGAAAAGGAGTTTCCAAGCCTCACCAAGGAGGAGCCAAGCCAAATTGAAGACATAAAATCATATGATATGGACATTATCAACCTAGAAGAATTCAAGCCATGGAAATCAAAAGGCAAGGTCAAGATGAAGAGGTTGGAAGACATACCTGAATCATCCAACCAAGCAATTAGAAGATCACAAAGGGAGAGCAAGAAACCAATCAGATATGGTTATGACACTTCTTTAGTCACCAAGCATTCCATTTATCTTGCTAAAGATTTATCACTTGAAGAGCCATCATCATATGAAGAGGCAAAGACCAAGGCAGAATGGAAGGAAGCTATGGATGAAGAAATAGAAGCACTCAAGGAGAATGATACTTCAAAGCTAGTACCAAAGAAGGGATCAATGAAGGTAATTGGTTCTAGATGGATTACAAAATCAAGAGAATTTCAAATGGATCCATACAAGGTATAAAGCTAAACTTGTGGCTAAGGTTTTGCACAAACCTAAGGAGTTGATTATGAAGAGACTTTCTCACCTGTGGCCAAAATGCCAACCATCAGGGTATTGGTAATTGTGGCTGCATCAAGGATTGGAATATGTACCAATTGGATGTGAAAAATGCTTTTCTCAATGGCTCGATTTCAGAGGAGGTTTACATGGCTCAACCTCCTAGTTATGAAGATCCAAGCAAGGTAATTGTGTGTGCAAACTGAACAAGGGTTTTTGTGGATTGAAGCAGGCACCTAGGGCATGGAACCGTAGGTTGACTACATACCTTCAAGATCAAGGATTCATCATGAGCAAAGCAGATACATCTCTGTTTGTCAAAAGAAGTAATTCAGAGGTGATATACCTATGTGTGTATGTTGATGATATCATACTTATAGGTAGTGATGCCAATGGCATCAAAAAATCAAGAACCTAATGATGCAGGAGTTCAAAATCAGTGATCGAGGGTCACTCAAGTATTTTCTTGGACTTGAATTGGATTATACTCATTATGGAATTTATATCACTCAAAGAAAGTATGTGCAGGACATGTTGAAGAAGTTTCACTTGGAGAATGCCAAGATAGCTAGCACCCCTATGGAGGTAAATCATAAATTTAGTGCTCATGAAGGTGATTTGCTTGAATACATTGCAGGATATCAAAGCATAGTTCGAAGCCTAAACTATGCAACATTGACAAGGATTGATATTGCTTATGGAGTAAGTGTTTTAAGTCAATTCATGCATAAACCTAGAGCACCTCACTTGGAAGCTGCAAAGAGGATTTTGAAGTACCTCAAGGGTACTCAAAAGCAAGGATTATACTTTCCATATACTTCATATTTGGACATCAAACTTTATTCAGATGTAGATTGGGTAGGTTGTAAGGGTGACAAGAGGAGTACTTTTGGTTATCTTTCTTTTGCAAGTGATAAGCCCATATCATGGTCTTCCATGTAGCAACCTAATGTTGCTCTATCCTCAGTAGAGGTTGAATACAGGGGATTAGCCAATTCTACTCAAGAAGCCATATGGATCAGATTGCTATATTCAGATTTAGGACTTACTCTCACTCACCTATGATATTTGGTGACAATACAAGTTCTTTACGCCTTGCAACAAATCGTATCTATCATGCTAGGACCAACCATATAGAAGTACACTATCACTATGTGAGAGAGAAGCTATTGAGCAAGGAGATTGTATTGGCATATGTATCCACTAATATGCAATGTGTATATTTATTGACCAAAGCACTTGATGGTACTAAACTTTGCACGTTTAAAGTTATGATTGGATTGCAAGACAATCAAGAAGAATCATGAAGAAGACCAAGCCAAGATGTTCGGCTTGAGGGGGAGTTGTTGGTGAAAATCTCAAGCCTTCACACTTGGCTAGACATTGAAGAAGTTATTTGCAACTCTTTGAAGAACCACATGAACCATTGCTTATGTTTTTTTACCTTTAACTTTGGTAAAAAGCCATTTGACTTGGAGGAATCTTGTAAAGCCACTAAATTCATGGAGTTAGGAGAATGATATGCTACGAGTTCCCATGAGAGAATATCTCCTCATTTAGAGGAAGAACTTTTAGGTGGAATTTCATTTGAATTTCAAAGTTCAAACTTGAAGAGAGTCACTATAAAGGTACCTTGAAGTCTCGCGACCATTTGTGCCCCTATTACTGAGATTATTGTTGATCACTTGATTTAATTGAGAGGCATACACTATAGCCTACTACTATCACTATCATTGGGCATCGTATTCATGCCAATGATCATGTATAACATTGTTACATAATAAATTACATTGTTGATTACATCTATCTTCATCTCTACCATTGTCACTCAGAAGAGTGTACCTCTAATGCTCATATCTCAGTGATCTCTCCATCATTTTCAATGATCTATAGCTTGTTGGAACAAGCGCAAAGTCTACTACAAGTTATCAAAGTTTGAAGAAGTTTGGGAGAAATGCATCTCGAAGTGGTCACTACTCACTCTCTATAGAGTTCCTAAAACGTTGGGGGTTAGCTTCTACTTGCTAAAAGTCATTGCTCTGTGTATGGTCTATCATTTTAAGTAATTCCACTTGGAATCATTAGCTCTCTAAGCTAATTAGATACCGTCAGAAGAAAGTTTTCTAATTGCTACTCTATTGGGAGCACTGAGCTAACAAAATAAAAAGTTTTTGACAACTTGTGAGACCTAAAGTTATGTGTTTTCGATCAATCATTACATTCATCAACTCCAAAGTACATTAGTACTTTATTGGTGTCATTTGGAAGCTAAGAGGGCCTACTACTCAACTCTGAAGTGCATCAGGGCTGGTACCAAGCAGGTTTAGCAAGTACCAACTCATTTCTTGAGGTGTCCATACATCTTTCCCAATAGTGATATCAAAGCAATTAAGGTAAAATAGGAGATGGTTTTCCTTGTTTTATTGCCAAATTGGATAGGAACAACTACCAAGCATGGTCCTTGAGGATGAAGACATACTTACAAGGAAGGATTCTCTATGGATACATATCAAGAGATGAGGAGATGCCCAATTTTTAGAAGCAAAGGACAACCCACAAGAGAGGAGCATGAAAGACCCAACTCATGGTGTTCCAAAGATGCATTAGCAAGGTCAATATTTTACTTAGCTCTATCTTTGACTTACTTCTTCCACACATTAGGAACTGTAAAACATCCGAAGATACTTGGGATACATTGTCTTCATAATTTTCTTCCAATGCAAGAGCTAGGAAGAGCCAATTGTGGATTGAATTCACCATTCAAAGGAAGCAACCCAAGCAAAGTGTTTCTGAATATGTGACCAAAGTCAAAGATGTGGCTGAACAATTGGCAAGCATAGGAGAGGAGATTGAAGATGAGCAAATAGTGAGGCAAGTAATCAATGGCATCAAGGCAGATGAAAAATGAGAAAGCTTCACAACTGCCATGGACCTATACATGGACATGCAGATTCCAGATCTTACCACATGCATGGGGAAACTCTTTACCCATGAATCCAAGCTCAACAAAAATGGAGATTCATCAAGAGATAATAACTCTTCTGCCCTATACAACAGATAAAGTCTAAAGAGAAAGGGAAAACGCAAAAAAGATAGAAGATGAAAGTACTACTTCTCAAGCTAACTATGCAGGAAGAGGTAGGAACTCAAGAGGTAAAGGGCAAAGGAGGTGAAGCAAGGTAGGGGGAGACCTTTCAAATCTTCCCCATGCAACATATGTGGAGTGTCTAATCACACTAGAGATGAGTGCTATAGGAACTTCAATAATCAAAGAGGAAGAGGATATCAAAGAGGTGGCTACACACAATCAAGAGGAACGATCAACCATAATTAAGGCTACAACAACTACAACAACAATTACAAACAACAACTACCAAGGAGGTTACAAATCAAGGAAAGAATTCAAAAATTACACATGAGGATCAAGAGGATTCCCTTCTGATTATGACATGACTTCAAAAACAAGGTATGAATGATGAACACCTCTTCTATATTGACTTCAGGTTGTTCAAACCATGTGCAGGCAATGTAGCTCTTCTCTCTGAACTTGAGGAACCTAAGGGAAAGCACCAAGTACAAACATGTGATGAAATCAAGGCATTTAGTGGTCAAGGTAGGAAATGTCAAAACCTCTAATGGGAATAGAATCTATTGAGCAGGGTTCTTATGTACCTACAATCACCAAGAATTTGATGAATGTTGGACAGGTTTGTGGAAAAGGGTTTGTAGGTTAGGTTCAACAAATATGGAGCATTTGTGGAGGATCCTCAACATGGATTCAAAAGATTCCAAGGGAGAAAAAACAGGTAGGACTATTTACATTTGAACTTGAAGATACAAGGAATATTGCACTTTATAATTACAAAGATCAAACATTGTCAGAGCTTGAGATTTGGCATAAAATATTAGGGCATATTGGTGAGAGAACCTTGAAGCAAATATGTAGAGATCAATGTGTGCTTTGGATACCTAATGTATCCAAGCAACACATGATCTATAAATGTGGTGCATGTCATTTTGGTAAATCACACAGGTTACCCTTCTCAAAGAAAGGCTACATGCATGAGGATTACTTGGAACTTGTCCACACATATGTGTGGGGAACAAGCAAGGACCCTTCATTTCTGGCTCAAGGTACTATGTGTCTTTAATTCATGATTTCATAGGTGGATTATCTTGTATTTTATGAAGCATAAAGATGAAGTATTCAGTTGCTTTAAGAAGTATCTTGCACTTGTGGAAAACCAAACAAGAAAAAGCCTAAAGAAAATAAGGTGAGTTGGAGGAGGTGAGTACTTCTCAAATGAATATGATGCATTCTTGCAGGATAGAGGAATCAAAAAGGGAAATTTACAACCAGGTATACCCTAAGCAAAATGGGGTGGCAGAACGGAGAAATAGGTTGATTGTTGAAACAACTAGATCAATGCTAAATAGAAAAAGGTTACCTAATTACTTGTGGAGGGAGAGTGTATCTACAACCACTTATCTTATTAATAGGTTGCCATCCAAATCACTTGATGGGATGACCCCATATGAAGCATGGCATGGTAGAAGGCCATCACTTGATCATTGCAGGATCTTTGGATGTGTTGCTTATGTGCATGTTCCATCTTAGATCATAGGTAAGCTAGACCCTAAGGTAGAGAAGTGCATCTTCATAGGATATGATTTTAATCAGAAAGGATATAGGTTCTATAATCCATCCAACAAAGGTTTTATGGTGAGTAGAGATGTTGTGTTTGACGAGAATGATTCTTGGTTTGAAAAGTGGATGTAGGAAGGTTAAGTTGCCATGTGACTTGCAAGAGGAGTTTCCAAGCCTCACCAAGGAGGAGCCCAAGGCAAATTGAAGACATCAAATCAGATGATGAGGACATTATCAACCTAGAAGAAGTCAAGCATGGAAATCAAAAGGCAAGTTCAAGATGAAGAGGTTGGAAGACATACCCGAACCAAGCAATTAGAAGATCATAAAGATAGAGCAAGAAACCAATCAGATATGGGTATGCCCACTTCTTTAGTTAACAAGCATTCCATTTATCTTGCTAAAGATTTATCACTTGAAGAGCCATCATCATATGAAGAGGCAAAAACCAAGGCAGAATGAAAGAAAGCTATGGATGAAGAAGTAGAAGCACTCAAGGAGAATGATACTTGGGAGCTAGTACCAAAGAAGGGATCAATGAAGGTATTGGTTCTAGATGGATTAAAAAAATCAAGAGAAATTCATATGGATCCATAAACAGGTATAAAGCTAGACTTGTGGCTAAGGGGTTTGCACAAACCAAAGGAGTCGATTATGAAGAGAACTTTCTCACATGTGACCAAAATGCCAACCATCAGGGTATTGGAAAGTGTGGTTGCATCAAGGAATTGGAATATGTACCAATTGGATGTGAAAAATGTTGATTCTCAATGGTTGTATTTCAGAGGAGGTTTACATGGATCAACCTCCTAGCTATGAAGATCCAAGCAAGGTAAATTATGTGTGCAAACTAAACAAAGATCTTTATGGATTGAAGCAGGCACCTAGGGCATGGAACCATAGGTTGACTACATACCTTCAAGATCAAGGATGCATCATGAGCAAAGCATATACATCTCTGTTTGTCAAGAGAAGTAATTCAAAGGTGATATACCTATGTGTTTATGTTGATGATATCATACTTATAGGTAGTGATGCCAATGGCATAAAAAAATCAAGAACCTAATGATGCATGAGTTCAAAATCAGTGATCTAGGGTCACTTACGTATTTTCTTGGAATTGAATTGGTTTATATTCATTCTAGAATTTACATCACTCAAAGAAAGTATGTGTAGGACATGTTGAAGAAGTTTCACTTGGAGAATGCCAATGATAGCTATATTGATATTTTTAGGTAGTGAAGTGTGTGAACACACTAGGACCACTAGGGGCACTTTTTTCCCTCTTTAGAGGTTCCCCCCCCCTTGTATATACCCCTGTTACCCTAATGGGCTACTCATCTTTGTACATTCTCTAGTAATACATTCAGTATTCTGTGTTGTGCTCCAAGCTTCTTCTTCTTCCTTGTGGTCTTCGCATGCTTCTGCAGACGTCTAACTCCAAAAATTGGTACCAAAGCAGGTCGCTGCTTAATCAAGGGCATTGTCTACACCTCTTCGGTTGCACTCTTAAAATTGCATGAAATTTGGTACGTACAATTAGTGTATTTTGCCTTTTGTGCCAAAGGTATATACCAGTTTCGGTTTGCGAGTATAAGGGTCTCAAAGTCTACTACAGGTTTAGCAGAATTCATTTGGGCGATTCTGTTCAAACTTTTTGAGATACAGTCAATTTTTTGCATCAAGGTATTATAGTCACCGGCCATGGCTGAGAGCAGTGATGTATTCTGTATGTTGGTTGTTGAGGATAATTTGGATGGCACCATTTACCCATTATGGGCTTATATGATGCAGCATGTGTTGGTTGCAAAAGGACTGTGGAACATTGTGTAGGGTGTTGAAAAACATCCTATCACACCTGGAACTATTACAACTGTAGGTATTGAAGCTGATGCAGAAGGTGTTGCATATTCCTGTTCATGCTATGGTTTCTGCTGCACCTATTGCAGAGAAAATTTGTCGGGATGGCAGAGATGCCCAAGAACACGCATTGATAGCTTTGTCTATCAAACATGCCATTATTCCTCACATTTGATCTTGCAGAATAGCTAAGGATGCTTGGGATACACTTACCACATTGTACCAAGCTAGGAATGAGGCTTGTGTTGCTTACCTTCGAAAACAGTTGGAGAGCAAGCACATGAATGAAGGTGATTCTGTGGACAGTTTCTTGATAAAAATCAAGGATTTGGAGTATATCGATTTCTTCTAATGAGGTTATATCAGATAGATCACTTTTGTAGATCGTTTTGAATGGTCTTCTTGATTCATATTAGAGTTTTAGCCTTGTCATTTGAGGAGTTAGTTTATGTTCTGTTGTAGGAAGACTAGTCTAGGTAGAACAGGTCTATTATGCGTGTTGCAGATCAAGCTTCTTGGCTACTTAGAAGGGCAAAAATAAAATGGAGCTCATCTACTAGCAAGCAGAAATCTGCAAATGCTGCATATTCAAAGAAGGAAGACAAAGATGAAAAGAAATCAGAAAAGCACAAATTGTTTTGCAAGTATTGGAAAGGAAATGATCATATCATGAAGAAACTATCCTAAACTCGCTGCAAAAGAGGCAAAAAAAAAGGAGGTTGGAATGGTTGTTTCAGAGTCCTCTACTACAAATACAGAGTCTACTAACCTTGTGTAGGATGAAGAATGGGCATTTACTACTATTTGTAGTTTTGACCCACTTCTCATGAGTAGTGCATGTCTGTAGTAGAATCAAATGTTTGGTACTTTGATAGTGGGGCGACCAAACATATTACCTTGTAACGCAGTTTCTTCTCTTCACTTGAGCCTGCCCCTATAGGGATACTGTTACATGTACCAACAACTCCTCTTATCCTATCATGGGAGTTAGTAAAATCATTCGACTACTACTCATGGTAGTTCTTTCACTTTGTCAAATGCTTTATTTGTGCCAGGGATCAAGAAGAATCTGTTTATTAGTTTCAGCTTTAGCCAAGATTGGCTTGGTTGTGAAATTTATTGATGATAGGTGTATAGTTCATGATCTGTCAAATGGCAATGTGATTATTGCTTCTAGCATTTTATGTCTTGGGTTGTATAAGCTCATAGACTATGAGAAATCTGTAAATGATTTGGCATGTGCAGTACATGATTCCAGGCTATGTCAGATGTAAAGCTTTGGCATGCACACTTTGGTCATCTGAACTTTGCTAGTTTGCGATGCTGGCAAAAATTTGAAATGATGTCCTCTTTGCCCAAACTTGAGGCAACCCGGTAAACATGTATGTCAAGGCTGTAATTTTGGGCAAAATGTAGCGTTCATCATTTCCAAAAGATGGTTCAGTTTGGGGCTACTAAAAATTGAAGCTTGTTCATAGCAATGTCTATGGTCCTATGCAAACACCCTCTTTTGGAAATTATCTTTACTAGCGTGTCTTTCATTGATGATTTTTCCAGGCATGCATGGGTATATCCACTCAAAGCAAAGTCGGAAGTTTTTATTGTTGGAGCAAGTCTATGAAAAGCCTAAGTATTGGCTTGAATCCCACAAAGTCATAGAAGAAGCCTTAAAATGAAGACTATGTAAAGTTCACCTTGTGAACTACCTTGTAATTTTTGAAGACTTTACTTAACTTAAAAGTGAAAGAATCTTAAGTGGTTGAGTCCACTTGATCAAAAAGGGAAAGAGGAGCCACGAATTCGTGATTTGTGGTAGGTAGAGAATCAAATCAATCACTAATTGATTGGAGAGTGATTGAGGGAAGTTAGCCTCCCAAGCTCAACTATAAATAGATGGCAGTTTTAGTCGTGGTTAGAGAGAGCTATGTGAAGACCTCCAAGAGCTGAACTTTATGCCATATCAGGTGTGATTCCAAGGCACACATATGTATCAGTAAGTCAATTGTATTGTACAAGCAATATACTTTCATTTTCATGATCATTTGAGTTCATATTTCCATGTTCTTGTGTACTACTCACTGCCATATCTCTCATTTTTCTCAGTCAGATTACAGAGATGGATTCTCTGAGCTTGGTTATGTTCAGTTGAAGTCAACAGTGTCTGTTCATTTTCACTTCTCTGTCAGGTACCCAACTTTTTACTCATCTTGTCAGAGGTGTTTCGCAGTGTGTACTTACCCAAATTCAATGATTTAAAGTTTATTGGATTCACATACTGTCTAGTATATGCATACAAAGTTTCATAATCATTGGATTCTTAAATCTGGAGTTATGTTCATTTTTCGGCTCACTGGTCTCATTACTGTAGCAGCCCATGAAAATTGGGATGATGTCATCACTTGTTAAACATCTTTCTCAGTGTGTGGCTTCATTATTTTTTATGAGATTACTCTTGAAAGTTAGCTCTTTAAGTTAACTAGACTTCCCCAAGAGGAATCAAGCTAATTGCTGCTATGCTCAGAGAATTATGCAAAACACTAGACATGTGTATGAACCAAAATAGCAAGTTTCTTCACCTCTGAGCTAACTCCAACTTATCTGTTTTGATCTATCTTTTTGTAGAACAAGGATTTTGCAACACCTCTTCATCTTCAAGCACATACCAATCCATCTATTCACAGTGGTATCAGAGCAAGGTTGGACAACATGGCAGATGGATTTCCTTCATCAATTGACAAATTGGACAGAGGTAACTACTTCAGCTTGGTCATTGAGAATGGAAGCTTATCTCCAAGGTAGAAGTTTATATGGTTATGTGGTTGGAGATGAAGTTATGCCAAGTTTCAGGAACAAAAGTCAACCAACACAAGAAGAGCAAGAAAGATTGAGCACATGGTGCTCCAGAGATGCACTTGCTGTAAGACAAAAGTTACGCAATATAACACAGGAGCAATAGCAGAGAAGATAACAGATATAGGAGAATCTCAATAATTTCTACTAGCACCAAGTACAAAGATGATGGCGTTGTCCACCTGTGCGCTCTCAAGGTAGAGCTTAAATGGTGATCTAGACAACTCTAGAACGGGAGATACAAGGTAGAGGTATGCTCGCTCAACTCAGTGTTTCAGGTAGTGCAGAAGTCATGTATATATAGGATCATGGGTGGCCTGCCATGGACGGCTATACATGGGCGGTAGTAGAGCGTGGGCGGCCACCGCCCGCGTAATTGCCATACACGGCTTAGACTGGTTGAACCGACCTAACAAATATAAATGATTTCTCACTCCGACAGGGAATATTCCATGGACCCCACAATTGGGTACCCTGGTAACTCCCTTTCCTTATAATACCTTACATGGTCCAATATGACCTTCATCCAACATGCAAGTTGGGATTCCCATCAATTTGGGTATGCACGCTTGGATTCTCCTCATAAAGGGGGCCTTACAAAATGTGCATACAATCATGAGGGGTAGACATTGATTCATATACTAACACCCCCCCTCAATGTTTACCGATGATAAATCAAGTAGGTCTCGGTCCTATGCCCATCCGTTGAAGATTCCTGTTGAGCTGCTCTCTTCCAAGTGATTTAGTGAATATGTCAGCACAATTTGCCTCTGTTGGGCATATTCTAGCTCCACAATTTCATCTTCAATTAGCTCACGAATGTAATGGTACTGTACTTCTATGTGCTTGGTGCGAGCATGAAATACTGGGTGCTTTGCAATAGCCATACAACTTTGATTATCACACTTGAGTACAGTTGGCATATTTGATGGAAAGCCTAGATCTGCAAGAATTCTCCTTAACCAGACTGTCTCACAAGAAGCAAAACAAGCTGCTTTGTACTCTGCTTCAGTGGAGGAGAGTGCGAGAGTTGGTTGCTTCCTACTTACCCAAGAAAATATTCCTGAACCAAGTGAGAAGCAATATCCAGAAACTGATTTTCTAGAATCACAATCTCCAGCCCAATCTGAATCACAATATCCTTGGAGTGTATCACCTGTGGTATACAAAATACCAAAATCCAAGGTTCCTGCAATGTACCTTAGAATTCGCATTCCAGCATTCCAGTGACTCTCCTTAGGTTTGTTGGAAAACCTGCTTAACACTCCAACAGCATAGCAATGTCTAGTCTAGTGTTGCCACAGAAAAATTAGACTTCCAACGAGCTTCCTATACTTCTTAGCATCTACATCAGGCATGTTATCATCCATAGATAGCTTATGATTACCTCCATAGGTGTGTTAGTTGGTTTGCACTCCATCAGTCCAAATGCCTTGAGAATTTCTTTGGAATATTTTTGTTGTGAGATGAAAATGCCATCCTTCCTTTGGCCATACTTCACTTCCCAGACAAAAATGGAGTAGACCTAAGTCTGTCATTTCAAACTCAGTTCCCAGCTGATCCGAGTTTGATTGGATGAGTTCTTGATGATCTCCTGTAATGATCAAATCATCTACATATACAATGACGACAACTAGCTTGCTATCCCTTTTTGTTACGTAACAAGTTAGCATCAGAAGTACTTCTTTCAAACCATTTTTTTGAAAAAAATTATCTATCCGTTGGTACCAAGCCCGTGGAGCTTGTTTAAGTCCATACAACGCTTTCTTCAACCTGCAAACTTTCTCTTCTGAATTAGGCACCTCAAAACCTGGTGGTTGAGATACATATACCTCCTCCTTGAGGTGACCATTCAAAAATGCAGATTTGACATCCATCTGGAAAATAGGCCAGGACTTTTGTGCAGCTACTGCAAGTACCGTCCGAATAGTTGTCATGCGTGCTATTGGTGCAAAAAGTTTCTTGACACATCAAATCCTTCAATCTGTGAAAAACCCTGTGCAACTAATCGTGCCTTATACTTTTCTAATGTTCCATCAGTTTTATACTTAGCTTTCCAAATCCATTTAGTACCTATTACCTTCTTCTTTGGCGGCAAGTCGACTAGATCCCATGTATCATTTTTTAGTATACTATCATACTCAGACTGCATTGCCACTCTCCAACCTGGATCATCAATGGCTTCTTCAATGGTGGTAGGTTCCTTTATCGAACCCATGATATCTGCCATTAGAGCCATGTTAACAATGTGTTCTGAGGCTCTTCTTTGCTCCTCTATTGTCCTTGATCTTCGTAATCCATCCGATGATGATTCTGGTACATCTACATGTGGATTGTGATCATCAAAGAGCTGTTGTGCCCACTTCGGTAGTGGCTTACGCTGTGCAGCTACAACTGGTTGGCTTTTTATTGAGGAAATTTCTCCATCAGATAGTTTCCTCCTCCTCAACTTTAACCTGTCTTTTGATAGGCACAAGGTGAGATATTTCTCCGTTTGATGAGATAGTAGATTTACCTTTATCTTCTACTAAGTATGGTTGTTCATCAAACACCACATCTCGGCTGACAAAAATCTTCCTTGCCTCAGGATCCCACAACCTGTATGCTTTAGACTCTTCACTATATCCCAGGAAGACACACTTTTTGCTTTTTGAATCCAACTTTGATCTTGTTGAATCAGGAATATGTGCATAACAGAAAAAACCAAAAAATTCTGAAATGCAAAACTGAAGGCTTTTTACCAGAATATGCTTCTTGAGGAGTCATCCCCTTCAGTGCTTTTGTGTAGCTTCGATTGAGGATATAGACTGCTGTATTGACTGCTTTCCTGCCCAGAATGAATCAGGCATGTCTTGAGCTTCAACATACAACGAGCCATTTCAACTATTGTCCTGTTCCTGTGCTCAACAACGCCATTTTGTTGAGGTGTATGAGCTGTGGTAAAGTTGCCTTTTCACACCATGCTCCTTACAGTAATTGTTGAATTCTGTTGACAAGAATTCACCTCCTCTATCTGTTCTAAATTTCTTCAGTTTCCTTCCTGATTCATTTTCTACATACTTATGCCACGTTTTAAATTTTTCAAAAGCATCAGCCTTCTCTCGAATGAAATAAACCCACATCTTCTACTATAATCGTCGACTAACAGCAAAAAGTAGAAAGATCCTCCTAAAGCAGTTGTAGACATTTTACCGCAGAGATCAGCATGTACCAACTCTAGAGGAGCTTGAGATCGATTGCTAGTCTCTCTTGGAAATGCCTTTCGTTGTTGCTTGCCCATCATAGAAGCTTCACAAGGTTCCTGCAACTCTGAAAATGCAGGCGAATGAGCAACCATCCTTGTTCTTTGCATCTCCTTCAAAACTGCAAATCCGAGATGCCCAAATCCTTGGTGCCATAACCTGCTTACATCTTATATCTTCTGTAGCAGTTAAAGAACTTAACTCATACAAGTTATCTCATCGTATCCCTTTACCTACAACATTACCTGATGAATCCATGATTTCTGACACCACTCTTATTGAAGTGAACTTCAAGTCCACGATCTGTTATTGCAGAAACTGACAACAAATTTCTTTTGAGTTTAGGTACATAGAGAACATCGGATAACTTTTTCTCAACACTTGGAGAAGTGATAAAAGAGATGGTTCCAGTTCCTTCGGTTGGACACTTGGAGTCATTTCCCACCACTACATTGATGGATTCCGTAGAGGCACTAGGGAACTATACCAATCCTTTTTTACTGGTCATATGGCGAGAAGCTCCACTATCTAAAATCCATGGTTCATCAGCACGAGCTTGAGCAGATGAACATACCTCTTCAATAGCTACCCAAAGATCCAGCTATGTGTTGTTTGCAGACTCTTTGTTCTTCCATGATGATTTTACAGTCCCATTCCATTCATCAGCTTGCTTCTTCCTGCAATCCTTGATGGCATGGCCTTTCTTTTCACAATAGAAGCAACTTCCTGTGAACTTTTTCTTCTTTGTGCTTCTTCTTTGATACATCAGAAGAGCCTTTACCTTTTGCATTTGCTGAAAATGCAGCATCACTTGTGCCTTTGCCGATTCCTCAACCGCATCTCTTCTTCTAAAAGCATAGCACAAAACTCTTCAAATGTGAGGGGAGTTGGTCTTACCTGAGTGTTAAGGGCTGTTACTAATCCATCATACTTTGCCGGAAGAACACGTACACATCTTCGAGCCAGCTCTTCTGGTGTTATAACAACACCAACTGCAGCCAATTGTCTTGAAGATGTTTTATCCGTTTGATAAAATCTTCAAGACCAATTGGTCACCTCAAGGAGGAGGTATATGTATCTCAACCACCAGGTTTTGAGGTGCCCAATTCTGCATTCACTGAAGGGAAGCTGGATGGATCCAACTATACACTCTGGAAGTTCAAAATTTCTTGCAATTTTGGACTCCTATGAATTACTTGTCACTGTCATGGGGACCGATGGGACTGGATCCAAAGCCTATACCAGTTGAAGATCCAGCTAATTTAGGATTGATGATTCAGCCAGATCCAGATCTTTCAGCCTTTTCAGAATCAGAATGCTTTTCATTTGCCAACTGATTTTCTAAATTTTGTATCCTAGTGTGGTTCTTGGTCTCATATTGTCAAGCCAATATGCCCCAAGCCTCATGTGCTTTAGTAGTATGTTGAACTAAAGTAAGCACAGAATCACTTACACTAGTGACAATTGCACATAATGCATCAGCATTCTGCCTCTTCCAAGCTCGTAGAAGATCTGGATCTGGCTGAATCATTAATCCTAAATTAGCTGGATCTTCAACTGGTATAGGCTCTGGATCCAGTCCCATCAGTCCCATGACAGTGTCAAGTAATTCATAGGAGTCCAAAATTGCAGAAATTTTGAACTTCCAGAGTGTATAGTTGGATCCATCCAGCTTCCCTTCAGTGAATGCAGGTGGACAAATTCGAATAGGTGCAGCATTAACATTAGCTGAAGCACCAAGACCAGTGTTCGACGATGAAGCCACCATGTAATCACTCGAATAATCTACTGATATTCTAGTATGCTAGTAGGCTAAAATATTGATACTTCTCAAGCTATTCGAACCTTACGGCTCTGATACCATGTAAGACAAAAGTTACGCAATATAACACAGGAGCAATAGCAGAGAAGATAATAGATATAGGAGAATCTCAATAATTTTCTACTAGCACCAAGTACAAAGATGATGGCGTTGTCCACCCGTGCGCTCTCAAGGTAGAGCTTAAATGGTGATCTAGACAAATCTAGAACGGGAGATACAAGGTAGAGGTATGCTCGCTCAACTTAGTGTTTCAGGTAGTGCAGAAGTCATGTATATATAGGATCATGGGTGGCCTGCCATGGACGGCTATACATGGGCGGTAGAGCATGGGCGGCCACCGCCCGCATAATTGCCATACACGGCTTAGACTGGTTGAACCGACCTAACAAATATAAATGATTTCTGACTCCGATAGGGAATATTCCATGGACCCCACAATTGGGGACCCTGGTAACTCCCTTTCCTTATAATACCTTACATGGTCCAATATGACCTTCATCCAACATGCAAGTTGGGATTCCCATCAATTTGGGTAATGCACGCTTGGCTTCTCCTCATAAAGGAGGCCTTACAAAATGTGCATACAATCATGAGGGGTAGACATTGATCATATACTAACACTTGCAAGGTCTTATCTCCTCAACTCTATCTCAGATTTTTTGTTGCCTCACATTAGAAGTTGTAAGACATCTCAAGAAGTGTGGGATGCACTTGAAGCTTTCTTTTCTTCAAGTACTAAAGCTAGGAAGCATCAAGTATGGCTAGATTTCACAACTCTCAAGAAGGCTCCCAAACAAAATGTGACTGATTTTGTCACAAAGCTCAAGGACATAGCAAATCAGTTGGGAAGCATTGGAGAGGTAATAGATGAAGAGAAAATTGTAAGGCAGGTCATCAATGGCTTGAAGGCAGATGACAAGTGGGAAGCATTCACCACAGCTATGGATTTGTACATGAACATGCATGTACCTGATTTCAATACACTCATCGGACAACTACTTACGCAAGAGGCAAAGCTTATCAAAAATGGAGAAAGCTCTAAAGGTAATCAATCTTCAGCTTTATACACTGATAAAAGCAAGTCCAAAGATAACAAAGGAAAGGCAAAGAAAGTGGATGATGAAGTAGGTACATATCAAGCTAACTATGTAGGTAGAGGAAGACATGGCAGAGGTAGAGGAAGAGGAGGTAGACAAGGCAGGGGGAGATCCCAAGACTCCAACCCATGTTCCATTTGTGGATTAACTAATCATACAACTGAAAATTGCTTTAGGAGTTCCAGGAATCAAAGAGGCAGAGGATACAATAGAGGAAGTTATGGCTACTCAAGAGGAAGGTTCAACAATTATCATGGCAACTACAACAACTACAATCATTCAAACTATCAAGGAGGCTACAAAGGAAGGAGAGACTACAATAACTACACAGAAGACTCAAACAAAGAGGATTCATTATTGATCATGAACATCGCTATGCCACAAGGTAAATCTGATGAGCATGTTTTCTACATAGATTCAGGTTGTTCAAATCATGTGGTAGGAAATGTTGCACTCCTATCAGATTTAGAAGATCGAAGGAATAAGCATGAGGTACAAACAGGAGATGATACAAGACATCTTGTGGAGAAAATAGGCAATGTCAAAGCAACTGATGAAAACATCAACCTACTCAGTAAGGTACTCTATGTTCCTATCATTACAAAGACTTTGATAAGTGTTGGGCAGATAGTAGAGAAAGGTTTGCAAGTCAGGTTCACGAAAGCAGGAGCATTTGTTGAAGATCCAAGTCAAGGATTCAGAAGAATTGCAAAAGGTGAAAAGGCAGCTAGATTGTTCACATTTGAATTACAAGACACTAGAAATATTGCTCTCTTTAATTATGGTAGTCAGACACTCACAGAACTGGAAGTATGGCACAAAAGGTTCGCACATATTGGTGAAAGGTCATTAAAGCAAATTTGCAGGGGCCAAAGTGTACTTGGACTTCCTAACTTGTCAAAACAACATATGATTTATAAGTGAGTGCATGTCAATTTGGAAAGTCTCACAGGTTACCATTCATGAAGAAAGGTTATATACATGGAGATCTCTTGGAGTTGGTTCATACAGATGTATGGGGACCTAGCAAGGAAGCTTCAATATCTGGATCAAGGTATTTTTTCTCCTTTATTGATGATTGCAGCAGATGGACTATCCTATTCTTTATGAAACACAAAGATGAAGTTTTTTCATGTTTCAGAAGATATTTGGCTCTTGTGGAGAATCAAACAGTAAATCTCTAAAAAGGCTAAGGTCAGATGGAGGGGGAGAATACTTCTCCCATGAGTTTGATTCTTTTCTTCAAGAAAGAGGAATCAAAAGAGAGGTAACTACAAGGTACACTCTTGAGCAAAATGGAGTGGCAGAAAGGAGGAATAGGATAATTGTTGAAGCTGCAAGGTCCGTGTTAAATGAAAAGCATTTGCCTAATTATCTATGGGCTGAGGTTGTATCTACAGCCACTTACTTGATTAACAGGTTGCCTTCAAAAATCCCTTGATGGGATGACTCCATATGAGGCTTGGAATGGAAGAAGACCAAGCTTAGAATCATTGTAAAATTTTTGGATGTATTGCTTTTGCTCATGTTCCTTCACAGGTTAGAGGCAAGATGGATCCAAAGGCAAAAAGGTGTGTATTTATTGGATATGACAACAATCAAAAGCGCCGACATGTTATACAACCCTACCAACAAAGGATTCTTGGTAAGTAGAGATGTAGTTTTTGATGAAAACAATTCATGGTATGAAGATTCATGCAGGAAGGTCAATTTACCATATGATCTTGAAGAAGATTTTCCAAAGCTTGGTAAAGAACAACCAAAGATTGAAGAACAAGACACCCTCGGAGGATGATGAAGAATCTCAGATGGAAAAAGATCAAATCATGGAAGTCTAAAGGTAAAGCAAAATTGCAGGAACTTGGACATGAGGCAGAATCATCACATCATGGCCTAAGAAGATCTATGAGAGAAAAGAAAAAACCAGAAAAGTATGGTTTTGACACCTCATTAGTAAACTAAACATTCTATCTACATAGCACACACGACATAAACCAAGAAGGAGTCATCATCCTTTGAAGAGGCCAAAGCAAAATCAGAATGGAAGCATGCAATGAAGGAAGAGATTGAAGCACTTGAGGAAAACAACACTTGGGATTTGGTGCCCAAGACTTCATCCATGAAGGTAATAGGCTCAAGATGGGTCTATAAACCTCAAGAAGAATTCTGATGGTTCCATTAACAGGTATAAAGGCAAGGCATGTAGCAAAAGGCTTTGCACAAACTTAGGGAATTGATTAGAGGAGACCTTCTCTCATGTGGCAAAGATGCCTACTATTAGGGTTTTGCTTAGTATTGCCTCTCCAAGAATTGGAAGATACTTCAACTAGATGTAAAGAATGCATTCTTGAATGGTTGGATACAGAAGAGGTATATATGGCACAACCACTGGTTTTGAGAATCAAGTTTATCCTGATTATGTGTGTAAACTTAAAAAAGCAATGTATGGTCTCAAGCACGCTCCAAGAGCTTGGAGTTTCAGACTTGTTTCATTCTTGCAGGACAAAGGCTTTCAACCAAGCAAGGTAGATCCTTCACTCTTTATTAAAAAGAGTAATTCTGAGATCATCTACCTATGTGTATATGTAGATGATATTATATTGACAGGAAATGATGCAAATGGTATGAAGAAGATCAAAGATCAGATGAGAGAAGAGTTCAAGCTAAGTGATTTGGGTTCACTTACCTACTTCCTAGGTTTGGAAGTTGTCTACAAAGATCATGGTTTGTTTCTCACTCAAAGAAAGTACATTAAGGACATGTTGGCAAAATTCAAGATGCAAGATTGTAAGATTGCAGGTACTCCAATGGAGGTCAATCACAAATTGAGCTCACATGAAGGTGAACTCATAGAGGACATCACATCATATCAAAGTCTAGTGGGTAGTCTCAACTATGCCACATTGACAAGAGTAGATATATGTTACAGTGTGAGTGTGCTAAGTCAATTTATGCACACACCAAGGAAACCACATATGGATGCTGCCAAAAGGATTCTCAAGTATCTCAAAGGAACCATAAATGAAGGAATTTATTATCCTTATGTATCTTATTTAGGTTTGAAGCTATTTTCTGATGCAGATTGGGATGGCTCCAAGGAAGATAGAAGGAGCACTTCAGGTTATCTTACCTTTGCAGGTTCAAAGCTTATTTCATGGTCATCCAAGAAGCAACCCATAGTTGCTCTCTCTTCTACTGAAGTGAATATAGAGGTCTTGCCATAGCTACACAAGAAGCTATGTGGATGAAGAGATTATTCAAAGATCTTGGATTGGAGTTTGGAACTCCAACTATTTATGGTGACAATATGAGTTCTATTCATTTGGTTGCTAATCCTATTTTTCATGCAAGGACTAAACATATTGAAGTTCATTATCACTATGTAAGAGATAAGATTCTAAGCAAAGAGATTCAAATATCATATGTGTCCACTCATCAACAATGTGCAGATATTCTAACCAAAGCATTGGATGGTACAAAGCTTTGCAAATTCAAGGCTATGATTGGTTTATAGGTAATCTTGGAAGATTGAAGACCTCAAGCATACTTGGCTTGAGGGGGAGCTGTTGGAGCAAGTCTATGACAAGCCTAAGTATTGGCTTGAATCCCACAAAGTCATAGAAGAAGCCTTAAAATGAAGACTATGTAAAGTTCACTTGTGAACTACCTCTTGTAACTTTTGAAGACTTTAGTTAATGTAAAAGTGAAAGAATCTTAAGTGGTTGAGTCCACTTGATCAGAAAGGGAAAGAGAAGCCATGAATTCATGATTTGTGGTAGGTAGAGAATCATATCAATCACTAATTGATTGGAGAGTGATTGAGGGAAGTTAGCCTCCCAAGCTCAACTATAAATAGATGGCAGTTTTAGTCGTGGTTAGAGAGACCTATGTGAAGACCTCCAAGAGCTAAGCTTTATGCCATATCAAGGTGTGATTCGAAGGCATACGTATGTATCAGTAAGTCCATTGTATTGTACAAGCAATATACTTTCATTTTCATGATCATTTGAGTTCATATTTCCATGTTCTTGTGAAGTGTACTACTCACTGCCATATCTCTCAGTTTTCTCAGTCAGATTGCAGAGATGGTTTCTCTGAGCTTGGTGCATTATTTTAGTGATTTAACTTGGTAAAGTTAGCTCTATACGTCTGCTATATGCTCCCCAATTTTCATTTCATTTGGGTGTTTCAATCTTCAGTTATGTTCAGTTGAAGTCAACAGTGTCTGTTCATTTTCCCTTCTCTGTCAGGTACCCGACTTTTTTATTCATCTTGTCATAGGTGTTTCTCAGTGTGTACTTAACCAAATTCAATGATTTAATGTTTGTTGATTCAGCATACTTTCTAGTATACAAATACAAATTTTCATAATCATTGAAGTCTTAAATTTGGAGTTATAATCCTTTTTCTGCTCACTGGTCTCATTACTGTAGCAGCCCGTGAAAATCGGGATGCTGTCATCACTGTTAAACATCTTTCTCAGTGTGTGGTTCATTATTTTTTATGAGATTACTCTTGAAAGTTAGCTCTTTAAGTTAACAAGACTTCTCAAAGAGGAATTAAGCTAATTGCTGCTGTGCTTAGAGAATTATGCAAAACACTGGACAGGTGTATGAACCAAAATAGCAAGTTCTTCACCTCTGAGCTAACTCCAACTTATCTGTTTTGATCTATCTTTTTGAGAGTGATCTCCAAGGTACATAGGGTGTCTAATACGTCCATTTGCAAGCTAAAAGGGCCACCACATATTCCTGAGGTTCATTTGGCTGGTGTAGATCAAGGATTTTGCAACACCTCTTCATCTTCAAGCACATACCTATCCATCTCTTCACATTTATGTGCTTCAAACAGTTTTTGGTCTTGGCTAAAAATATGTTAGCATGTAAAATGGGCACCCTCCATTCAGATTGAGGGGGGGAATATATGTCTTCTGATTTTAATGCATTTCTGGTGGAATGTACAATAAAACACTAGTGTGCAGTGCCGTATACACCTCAATAGAATGGAGTTGCTGAATGGAAGAACAGGTCACTCTTGGAGATGGTGAGGTGTATGGTCAAGAGTGAGGCCTTACCACACAGTTGACAAGTAGAATATTAGGCTTTTTGCAAAGGGTTATTCACAAGAAAGAGGTATTGATTTTCATAAGACCTTTGCACCTACATGCCATATGACTACTGTTCGAAGCATCTGTGCACTTGCAGTGCATCATGCTTGGAATGTACATTAGTTGGACATTAAAACAACATTTTCGAATGGTGACTTGCATGAAGAAGTGTATGTTTTTCAGCCCCATGGCTTTGTGTAGAAAGGGCATGAAAACTAGGTGTGCAGGTTAAAGAAGGTGTTATATGGTCTAAAACAAGCACCACGTGCTTGGTACGAGAAGATACATGCCTATCTGATTACACATGGTTTTGAGAAGAGTCCAACTAAAAGCACCTTATATGTTAAGCGTGCTAATGATGTGCTTCTGATCATTGTGGTTTATGTTGATGACATGCTGCTCACTAGTCCTCATGAGAGGCATATTGCTCATTTTAAGGCTGATTTACATGCCTCATTTGAGATGTCTAATTTGGGGCATTTGCATCATTATTTGGGCATTCAGTTTATGCATGTTGATGGTGGAATGGCTTTGTGTCAAACAAAATATATTGACACATTATTGTAGTGTTTTGGCCTTGAAGATAGTAAGCCTATTGCCATTCCTATGGAGACATGTTTAAGATTGAGTCTTCCTGATGTAGGAGATGCATTTGATGTTGTTCTCTATTAGTAGGTTGTTGGATGCTTGATTTACTTATGCATTACTCGGCCAGATATTTAGTTTGTTGTCTCACAGATGAGCAAGTTTATGCATTGCCTAGGTGTGAGGCATTGGCTGGCGGTTAAGTGCATCTGTTGCTACTTGATTGGTACCCAGCTACTTGGGTTGTTTTATCCCAAGGGGGGATCACTACCGCCAGATTTGCATGCTTTTTTTGACTCTGACTAGGCTGGTTGCTATGACACTCGTGTGTCCACTAGTGGTTTTTGCTTCATGCTTGGTAGCTCATGCATATCTTGGCTAAGTAAGAAGCAGCCTATTGTGGCCACTTCTAGTTGTGAGGCTGAGTATAGGGAAGCTTTCACAGTGACTGTTGAGTGTGTGTGGTTCAGATACCTTATGGCGGATTTGGGTGTTGGTCATTCTTCTGCCACCACCATCTTCATTGACAGTCAGAGCGCATTAGCAGTTGCAAGGAACCCCTCTGTTCCATGCTCGCACTAAGCATATTAGGTGAATTATCATTATGTCAGGAAGAGGTTCTCTACTAGGGAGATCAAACTTGCATATGCTGTCATATGATATTCTTATTAGTATCAACCTCCTTTAGAGAAGGATGCCACATGGCATCATATGGAGTACATACATATATGGTAGAGGAGCAAAAGGAGTCTTTTATGAAAGACTCACACAAGAGAGGCATCGGACATGGCTGGGGTGGATCGAACAAGATATATCTCTGTGTATGGCTGTGTGGAGGCCGAGGAACAAGGCTGACTGTGTAGGCAAAAGATGTCACTACCTTATAGTGGTATCAGAGCAACATTCTGCTTGTTTCCCGCAAGCGCTGGCCATGGATTTGAAACTCACGCCCCCAATATGGGAGGCAAATGATCTAACCAACGTGCCATGCTTCTTACGTGAACCAAATTCCTGCGCTGTATGAGCTAATCCATAGCAGAACGGGCGCGGAGATATGACGGTGTCAAAGGGGAAGATGCATAATCAAGAATGGGTTTTTTCTTCAAGTTCTAAACATGGATAACTAAAAAGAGATGCAACCTTGGCATCAGAAAAGCTTCAACTTTCCTTCCCCTTAAAAGATGCAAATTCGATGTACCTATTCCATATGAAGAGCCTATATCAAGGAAGCCTTCCTTCCATGGACTCTCCAACACCATCATACAAAGACTAAAAGGATGGAGGTCTATCTGAACCACAGGTATGAGATTTCTTGTTATTTTTTAGAAATTAAGAGACAAGAGCGACTCTTTGAGAAGGGCAAGGAAGGAGGGAAATCATGCACATGGAGAGAATGAGATATATACTCTCATCTTGAATCAAGGATTCTGTCAAAATACAACAAAGGGTAAGCTTTAGGCACCTCCAAAGTAGCCTATTTTTATGAACATTACATAAATTTCAGGAGCTAATTTGATAAGTAGCCATTTTGGGAGAAGGAAATGAAAGGGGATTTTTCTTAGATTGATGGAAAAAAATCATCCATACACATAGTCTAGTGTATTGAATTCCATATAGGATTAAGAAATCCAAAAGATACCTCAGTTTGATTGGAGTTTGAAGCTCCACAAAACCCCCTTCCATCATAGTTTGACAAAAAATTTCAGCACCTAAATCTAAGAAATTCCCATTTTGGAAGAGGGAAAAAGAGGTGCGATAGCTATGGATGGATGGGAAAAAGTATATATACTGAGAGTATGGTGTATGGACTTCATAGGCGAATCATTAGATTCATTAAAATGATAAGTAAGGAGGAATTTTAGTTCCTCAAAAACCCACTTCCCGCACCTTTTGGAATGTTAAATTTTGCCAAACTCCACTTCTGGGAGTAAGAATAAAGATCATTTAAAAGGCTTCCCATGGATTATTGTATAAAATCCAAGAGAAATCCAATTTTTAGAGTGGATTAGAAGCTTTCTAAGAGCTCCCGTTTAAGTTTTTACATGAAAGTAAAAATCTTGATTTAGGCCTCTTTTGGGGAGCGAATTAGCATGCACGAAGGGAGGATTTGGAAAGGTGAAAATAGGCCTAAGTATCTTCATATACCACTCTCTGCGATTATGGAGAGAATTTTAGCATTTGCTTGATGGAAGGATGCTTTGGGGCACCCCAAAAATCACATTTTTACACTTTTTCCAGCCCCTCCAACAGTCCACTAGTTTGGCATGTCCTGCTTGGAATGGCCATATCTTGGGCTAGAAAACACCAAATTGGACGTGCTATGGCTCGTTTCGAAGAGAACAAGTCTACTTTCATTTTATGAAAATAAATTTTGGAAAATAAGTATTTTTGCAGGTCTGTACAGCTCTGCAAAATCTGAACAGTTTTTAGCAACTACCTTCCGAGAGCCGTATCTTTCAAACCGGGAAGGCGATTTGAGTAATTTCAGTTAGATTTCTTTGCACATGCTATATATTTCAGTTTATGAACATTTGCAGGTCCTAAAGTGGTTTTTGCAGGTCTAAAGAAGGATTACTAATGCATTTTTTGACTAAATTTGCATTATTTTGGTAATCACCTGACCATATTTTATGTTTTGGGGAGTGCTCCGATGTTTTTGGACACTTCAAATTTTATGTTAGGACCTGAGGAGGAAAGTGCAGAAGTCTTGAAGCTCATCGAGAAGAACTGGATGTATGCAACTCCAATACAAAATTATTCAGGGACATATGCTTTATGCTTTCTGGCATTTTATTTATGTTATGGCATGTTCTGTATCTACATGCATGAATCGGATTGCATACATCAAATGTTGATCATTGTTTAAACTCTTAAAGTATGGATCAACATGCAGGAAGTATACTTTTTGATTGTTTGCAGGAAAGAGGATTCCAGGAAATACAAGGTTATGCAACACAGATTGTGTTGCTAGCATTTTATGTTTTTGCAGGTTTTGGAGTCCACATATAAGTTTATGGCGTGCATGCCATGGGCCTGTCAAGCCCTATGTTATCGGGTGGCCTATGTGCCACTGAGCTTATGGTTTAAATTTTTTTGGGATTCCATTTCCTGGGGAAATGCTGTCGAAATTTTTCTTACCGCATGGCATTATATGTGCACTTGCCTTTAGGTAAGAATGTTATGGCATGGGAACATGCCTGTCTGCAAACATCAATAAGACCTAGGCATGCTTGTAAGCATGTATTTGATGGACTTAGGACCATCATAATAGTATACTTAAGGCAACTTCAGTAGTAACAGGATCCCTACACATAGTCCTTATGGGTTTATACCATAGGATTGCTAAAGGAAGGAGCTACACCTTCATCATTAGTAATGTGCACAAGCAATCCTATAGGTTTTAGGAAGTTGCATACAGGCACGGGAGATACGTTTATGATAATCTCCAATGTAGTGAAGATTTATTTATCTTCAAAGGAAGTCTCACAGGATAATTAGGAGACTATAGGGTATCATGATGAATACCCAAAGAATGACTAGATTCACTCATGCACATCACTTGACCAAGTAGTGAAGCTTTTCTGCTACACTACTAAGGAAACCAATTAGATGGGATCACAAAGATGGGTTTCATGAAACAACATCGATGGGTGCTTAGATGATTTGAGTGATGGTTAGGAAGGCCAGAGGTATGGCACTAGCTCTATGACTCAGAGCATAGATCTCTTACTCAGGAATAGTTGGGGGTATATCGGGATCTAGAGAAAGGTACTAGTTTTGGTACCTAAGAGCAAGTCAGTTTGGAATAAGAAAGGGATATCCATTGTCATATTGACTAGAACCAAACTAACTAGTTCGAGGACATGGGACTCATTTGAGTCCACTGACATGATTTTAGATATGGGATTCACTAGAATTCACCTATATATTCCATTACATGGAATATATTTATTTGGTTTAGTGTAGGTATGACAACGTGAATTGGAAGAAGTTTTCACTGGTATGGGACGGTGGAAATGACTTCCCTTTGAGCACTCTTCTTCTATGGCCAGGAAGAAAAGGACTCGTCAAACATGGTGTCATGTCTCACTAGATCAGAGGAGAGCTCTTAGTAGACATCTCCTTACGATTAGGAGTTATCCTTCATAGTTAGGGAAGATTTATTCTTCAAGTAGAGAATGTGATAGGTGATTTTATCACCATTTGTATCACATACTCATTTTGAGTTTTCAGGAAGGATAATTCCACTTTGATTGGATCGTATAGATCCATGTACAGAGTATGGTTGGCAGAGATAGTTCTTTACTATGGATACACATGTGTTTACGGTATCATGTCACATCATTGCTGACCATTTTAGTAGAGGGCTTTGACCCTTATTAGGAATTTATTTTCTCCACTCTTCGCTACATACACCTTCATTAGTTAGGGGAGATCTATTCTCCATCTTCATAGGAATATATGTAATGAAGGATTATGCATTAGTTATGGAAGAGAGGATTGAATAAATTCATAAGTTTCTCTTTTAAGGAAAGGAGAAAGTGGGGATTAGCTTAGAGATCAAGAAGAGATCTCACTTTAGCTTAGTGGTCTCACTTTAGCTCCTGCTCTTTGAGAGAGAAAGAAGGAAAGGAAAACATGATTTCTTCATAGGAGAAGAATAGAGTATGTTTTCCTTTAGAGAGAAGAGGTGTTTGGGAAACATCTCTTAGTCTATACTTTAGAAGGAATTCATTTCCTCTACTTTTCAATGTAATTTTATTTCCCATGGGAAACTGATTCTCCACTATTTTGGAAGGAAAAAACATGCAGAACTTATATGCAGGTTCTCAGCTATGGATGAATAGAGAAAATGGATTCAACAGCATCTCTTTCAAAGGGAAAGGGGAAGTGCAATAGGTTCCACTGCTAGAGCTCTTTTCCAACGAGAGAGAGAGAGAGAGAGAGTTTCACTTTCTCACTTTTAGGTTGTCTAGATAGAAGTGGCACTCTTCTATCAAAGGCAAGAGGGAGATCAGTTAATCATGATGGTTAGATTGAGTCTCACTTGTAAACTCTAGAGAGAAGCAATTATGCTATTTTCAGTGATAGTCTTTGACTAGATGAGATAATCTAGTTATTGACATTAGTTAGACTGGGAGTAGATTGATGATACTTCTCTTTTGAGTTTCCAAGAGATGGGGATATATCTAACCTGTGGGGGTGCCAAACTCTTAGTTGGTGTTACATCATGAGCATGATGTGTAAACATCGTTTAGGAGGATAGGTACTTAGGGATTATTTGAATCTCAAAAGGGAATGCTTTTGCATTCATATGGCAAACTATAGGGAAGAGAAATATTAGAGTTTGCACAAGTGCCAATAGATGCTCTTTCAATAGAACTTAGTCCAATGGTAAAGCATGAAAAACCACAGACTTCTTGGTTGGTGAAATGTAGAGATTGCATTTTACTATCAAGAAATTCTTATATATGAGCTAGATGATGGAATTGCATAGTCACAAGGTAGTCTAGAGGAAACTATTACTTGTGAGCACACTCAAGGTTAGGAAGACCTGGAGTGTTATGAGGGCAATCTATCATTTAGTCTTAGATGGGTTTGGAGCCACTTGTTATGGGACTTTGTTCTATATTTCATAGGATTTTATGGTTTATTATCTCC